>JAAGEH010002534.1:4746014-4771226 GCA_011751065.1 Lasiurus cinereus
CTTCTTCTTCTTCTTCTTCTTCTTCTTCTTCTTCTTCTTCTTCTGTATTTTAGTTTTGTCATGATTGCCATGCCCTGAATTTCTAAACCAGAAAAAGAAAAGAGAGGTATTTTGCATTTGGATATAAAATGTCGCAAGTGTTGATAATGTCAGCAATATGCTACTCTCTTACAAAGGCCAGTTCAATTACACTTCCTCTCCACAGAACCACCCAGTTGTCAATGCATCTTGGTCCAAATGGCTGGATTAAAAAAATTCAGAAGAGATCTGTCATTTTGAAGTTCCTCACTCTACCGCATGTAGCTTTATGACAGTTCTTTTCATCGTTTGAAATAATTTTTGTTTAGTCAGGCTCTTATTAACATGAAATGCATTTCCATGTGATTTTATTGGGTTTGCAACCCCACACACTACTCCTGCCTGTCTCCTTGATTCTGGCTTTACTAACAGCTTCTTTTACTGATTTTTGGCAAGCTGCTGAGGGCATATGTTTTGGACTTCTCTTGCCTGATTTGTGAGATTCTGCTGACATCCTGGAAAGTGCCGCAAAAACCTGTTGCCACATCCAAGCTGGTGTGTTTCATGGCAAATGGGCCAGCGCTGAGCTCAAGTTTCTTGACAAGTCTTATTTATGGGGAAACAAATGTAGGCTAGATTTTTGTTGAACTACGCTGGTCTCTTTCTGGGAGTAACATTTGGTTTGTCTATGCAAAAGGGCAAATCGTTTTTAAACGTCTCATATTTTATGGGTGTGACGGAGGATACGATGCTGTTACTGCTGGTGATCACAACTGAAACCAAAATGTAAGGAATTGAGTCCGAGTTTGTTGTCCCATGAAATCAAAGAATGAAGTCGTGGACAAAAACAGTGGGAGCAAAGTTTACTGAGAGCATCCATGTGAATTCATGTCTGTTAGTCCATGTGTGGAGTACCACATGGCCATGGGCCACCTGGGCACAGGGGATGTGCTCCCTGCAACAGGAACATCAGGTATCCACTGTGTGCTGCACAGGGAGAGAGAAAAAGGAAGCATGCTTGTTTTTTTTTATTTTTATTTTTAGGATTGGTTATATGTCTCACCGGCTTGTGATTGGTTATCTGCAAGCTGCATCTTTTTGCAATATTTATACATTTTAAAGCTCATGTTTCCCACACATGCTCTTTCTTCCCTTCCCAGTTGCGATATCTTAGTAACTCTGCCTAGTAGGGTTTCCAGTTCTACTTCCCCACTTCATGGTCCCAATTCCTGACTACTTAGCTCCCTCTGTCTTCTCACAACCACCATTTATTGAGATGTGACACAGAATACATGGTTCTCATTGACTTGTCACCACAAAATTATAAGGGACATACTATTGTACACATTTTGGAGATGAAAAAACTTAGGTTAATCAACTTTCCCAGAGTCTTATGGAATGGTGCAGCCAAATTCAAACTCTGTTGTTTTTGTCCCTAAAGTTTATGATTTTTCCTTAAAGAAACCAGAGAGACAAATACTACCCTTGATTTTGTGAGAAAAAATAAAATAAAATTGTTATGTATTTTCCATCCTACTTTATAATAATTATTAAACTTGTACCATTTATAGTAGTTGGTGCCATGAGGGTGTGCAATAATGGTTAAGACAACATTTCTGTTCTTTAAGGACTCATAGACTGGATGATTTTGCCCCTCCAGGCAACATTTCCCAAATTCCGGAGCCATTTTTGATTGACACAGTGGGTGAGTGTGTGAAGAGCTATTGGATCTGGTGGAATATGGCTGAATGTCCTACAGTGCACAGGCAATATCTGTAACAAAGAGTTATCCGGCTCAGTAGTGGTGAGGTTGAAATGCCATGGCCTATACGAAGAATGAAGACAACACATGGGAGGACTTATGTTATACCTTTAATGACGATGTGATATATTGTATTATTTGTTCAAAATTTTTACTGACGTTCCCTATTCAAATCTTCAGTGTGGAAAAATTATACCTCCAACACCATTAATACCAGGTATGCCCATTGGTCCTGCTTTGACCAGTGAAATATGGATAGATGCTTATGAAGCCATGTGTAATTTTGCCATTATTTTTTTCCCTGTGACTTCTTTTTCAGCAGTCTCTCTGTAGCTTGTTTGTAAATTCTGCAGCGACTAACAGGTTGATGGTGGACCATTAGATGAGCATTTCTCAGCCATGATGTCCCAGGATGCCAACGTATTGAAGTGAGAAGCCTGAAAAAGAGAAACAGGTGGTGTTCTGAATTATTCCTAGAGAATGTGGCATATCACAAACCCATTTTATTCATGGAGGTGTCTGGGAAAAACTTCCAAACTGATGGGTGCCTGTGTACCCAGAAGGGTCTGGAAAAGGGCTTGGACAAGAAATTCTGACTTTCAATTATGCTCATTAGCTTTGCCTGAGATGTAGAAACCAAGAAGGAAGATTAATAGGTCCTTATCTAATCATGAACACTTTTACTTAAAATTATAATTAGTCAATAAAAAAATGAATATAGTAATATCTTTTCTAACTGGTAGGATAGCAAAGATATAATAATAATGTTCAATACTATAAACTTTCATATGTAAATAATTTTTTCAAGTAAGTGCTACTCTATTTCTGGCTTTCATTTTTGCATGAGGAAAACTTCAAATTCACACTCTCATTTGAGTATCTATACATTCCTGGCCTTATAGTTGTATACTACTTTTTTTTTCTAATCAAAGCTTAACTGCTTTAGAATAATAGCAAAAACATTTAAGTACCTATTTGCAGTTAACCAAAGAGTAGGCATTAATTTTCCTCCTTACACTCCTAATTACCTCTTTAAGATCCAAGCATAGCTCCTTACCAACCAGCCATGGCAACATTTTCCTCTTAAATGCCTGGCATTCCTCTGACCAACTTCATTCTTTGCCCAAACTTCAACTGCCTTTTTCTTAGACTACTCTCACTTCCAGCCACTATCCCTAGATAACACTGTTCAAATTGCATGCTTATGCAAAGGATGCCTTAATATGTAAATCACACCAGGATTCCCACTATTTAGACCATGCATGTCAAACTCAAATGATAATTTGGGCCAAATAAACAAGACAAGTTTATGCGAGCAACAAAAAGCAAAAGTGTCAATTTTCATAGAAATGTAGGTTTATTTTGATAGTTATGCTGAATACAAAGGGCTAAAATAAATGAATAATCATTAACATAAAATAATAGAACATTTTAATAAAAATTAATATTATTTCCTGAACATTAACTTACCAGGCACTGAATAGCTGCACAAATTAATAATCATAGCACAAATAAACTTATTTTTCTTCTTCTCTGAAAGGGAAATATTTCCTTTTGCACACACCAAATAAGTCAGTATAAGACTTATGACATGGCAATCAGCTGCTAAAGTAGTCTCTGCTAGTATTAGTGGAGAGAAATGGTGTGCCTGTGAAAAAGGTGCACAAGGGAAATGAATGAAACATGATTATAATAATCAGTCATTAGCGAATGTTGTAGTTCATCCTATCTAATAAAAGAATAATATGCAAATTGATCATCACTCCAACACACGAGATGGCTGCCCTCATGTGGTCAAAGATGACTGCCCCCATGTGAACACAAGATGGCCACCACAAGATGGCCATCAGGGGAGGACAGTTGGGAGGGACAAGGTCTGCAAGGGAGGGCAGTTATGGGAGATCAGGCCAGCAGGGGAGGGCAGTTGGAAGGGACCAGGCATAAAAGAGAGGGCAATTGAGAGTGATCAAGCCTGTAGGGGAAGGGTGTTAGGGGTGACCAGACCAGCAGAGTAGGAAAGTTGGGGGCAACCGGGACTGCAGGGAAGGGCAGTTGGAGGGCACTCAGGCCTGCAGGGGAGAGCATTTTGGGGTGATCAAGCTGTCAGGGGAGGACAGTTAGGGACAAACAGACTGGCAGGGGAGCAGTTATACATCAATTAGGCTGGCAGAGGAGTGATTAGGGAGTGATTAGGCTGGAAGGCCGAAGCGGTTAGGGGCAATCAGGAAGGCAGGCAGGTGAGCAGTTAGGAAACAGCAGTCCTGGATAATCAGAGGCATGACCAACTGCCCATTTGGCAGTCAGACATCCCTCAAGGGGCCCCAGATTGGAGAGGGTGCAGGCTGGGCTGAGGGACACACACCCTGGTATATGAATTTCATGTACTGGGCCTCTAGTTATTAATAATTATGTATAACAAGATATTATAAAAATTAACAAAATTTTTATTAAAACGTTTCTTACATGCCATTTTATTGGCTGGGCCACAAAAATATTCGTTGTTAGCCTCATGCAGCCTGTGGGCCACGAGTTTGACCTGCTTGATTTAGATCCTCACAGTCAACTGTCTCTAAACATCTCTCACTGAACAGTTCATCTTTATCCTAAACTCGATAAATGCTGTAAGGAATTTATCATAGCCATTATAAAATATATTCTATGTGACACTATTTTCCAAGGTATTTATTATCAAAATCTTGATATTATCTTTAAATCATTCTCCACACAAAGTACATTTTTATGGGCAATGATTTTTTTTCTTTCCAAATCACTCTGGTACAAACCTCCAATTTTTTACATATATGAACCCTGCTCTTGCTCTTCTCATTGGGACTACTATTATCATAGCCTAACTGATATCCTGTCTCCTGTATTTGTCCTTTCTGATGATCTTTCCTTCTGTTCTCAGGATTAATTTTCCTTCTCATCACTAATAAACTTTCCACCCATAAAATTAAAATCTGCCCTTTGCCACTTGGCATACACTGCATTCAGTCACTTCCAAGTTTTTTCCTATCACAATCCCATCTCATTCTCACCTAGTGAAGTAATAACCATATTCGTGTTAGCCAGCCTGGACTAAGTTACACTGCGCTGACAATCTCAAACTCTCATTGGCTTCAAAAAAGGTTTATTTCTTGCTATGATACCATTTCTTTGGGGTAGACTGCATCTCCACTCCATGTTATATTCTTTGGAAATCTCTGGTGAAGGAGCTTCTGCCTGGAATGTGATGACAAGGAAGCTCAATGGATAAAGTAGGTTGGTGATATGCTACAGTACCTAAGAATAAGTCAGAACACCACCTATGTCTCTTTCTAGGGCTTCACACTTCAGTATGTTGGTATCCTAGGAATCATAGTTGAGAAATGCTTGCCTAATGGTCCACTATCAACCTGCTGGTGGCTGCAGAAAATTACAGACACACTGCTGGAAAGAAACCACAGGGATGCCTTAGTTTGCCTGGGGAGAGAAGGCATTAGACTACTTGGTGTTAAATTTCACTCATCTCTGTGAAGATAGAACCTGCCCTTCTTCTGAAAGCAATACTAACCTGAGTAATTTCATCTGGGATGATAATTTCCGCTCACTGTCTCCACCTAATCAGTCTGTCAGTTTGCATTTTACTGTCTGAAAATAACTTAAGGTCTTTCTCAGATTTGAAGAGTTTAGGACTTAGTCCTCCTTCAGGCATTTATCAAATATTTACATTAAACTGGAAGCCTGGTGTATGAAAATTTATGCACTGGAGGGGGGTCCCTCAGCCCGGCCTGCCCCCTCTCACAGTCCAGGAGCCCTCAGAGGCAGGAGGTGACCCAGTTATCAGGGGAAGGTGATGTCCCCGTCACATCTCTGCTGCTGTCACTGCCAGAAGTGCAAGCCTCTGTCGGCCCTGGTTACCTGAGCCTCAGGTGGCCCTGGGTGGCTGCGCAGCTGCCATCTGAGGCTTGCCTGTATCTTGGGAGCTAGCTGGGCAGTCATCATCCAAAGCTTCCTGCACCTCGGTCTGGCCCTGGGTGGCTGGGCAGCCAACATCTGAGGCTTGCCTGCACCTTGGGCTGGCCCTGTGTGGCTGGGGCCTGAGGGGACTGGAGGACTTTGGAGGCAGACATGCAGAGTGGCCAGACCTGCCTGGGAGTGGGCCCAACCTTGCAGCATGCCTGCTGCCCAAGTGGGGCTGAGGGGACTGGGCACTGCCATTTTGTGGCTGTGGCTACCACCATATTTGAAGGTGTGGCAGTCAATTAACATGTCCCCTCCTTATTGGCTGTGGGCACTGCCATCTTTATGAGGGCATGATGGTCAATTAGCATATTCCCTCTTTATTCAATAGGATAAGATCATTCTTTGGAGATATTATAATTTATACCAGAGAAGGCTGTCTAATCTTTTGTTTCCTATGCCTAAGCCATCCTATCAACATCAGTAAAACAGCCTTTATGACTGCACATAATTGAAATTATAGAGTTAAGTTGCAGAGTATAATGTTCCTGATCCTCAAGATCTGACCTCACTTCCTTCATTGGGAGCCCAGCATCCTTGAGTGCTCACTGTAGCAGCCCATATTTGCTTCATGTTTCTGACCTTTCCCTTCCATCTCTTTGAAAGTTTTGTATGGCAGTCAAAGGGGGTCCTAATATATGGTGATAGGAGAAGATTTGACTTTTGGTGGTGGGCACATGGTGCAATATCCTATATAGAACCTGTAATATAGAAAGCCACACCTGAAACCTGTATGTTCATGTTGCCAATGTCACCCTGATAAATTTAATAAATAAATATTAAAAAAAGAATGTTTTGTATACATTGTCACATACATGGAAGCTCATGGCATTAGTGGCACACTGGTAATTTGATCAGCTAATCACTGGACAATAAGGCAGGCAGGCAGGTGAGTGGTTGGGAGCCAGCAGTTTACAGGGATAGGGCCTAAACCAGTAGATGTCTACTGGGAGTAGACATCTTAATAGGCTTTTCCCTAGGGTCTTTCTGAATACATAAATCCTTAATCCAATTACTATCATTAATAGAAGAATGTTCAGGAAGATGGAGGAGATATTTCTGAGACACTTTTAGACCTCTTTTTAATTATATCATTTTAGTGATTGGCAACTTTGTCTCTCCATGCTGTATGTATGAAGAATAATAAACCAAATGCCAGTTTGATGTGGGTTGAGCAAAGATGAAGCCATGACCATTATTAATATTAATATTGTTGCATTTTAATTAGTAATTGGGGTAGTCAGATTATTTAGATTTTATTAGTTTTCTAGATTCAAGCTTTTCCATCATAATTCACATTACAAAGACTTTCTGAAGAAACGTTGAATAGTGCACAAGACAATTAAAATAGACAAGGAGAAGCATCAAGGTAGGTTCTTGTGAGGAGGGTGAAGTCTCTGATCTAGCAATTTTCTTAGTGATTATCACTGCTTCTCTACATAGTCCATAGAGTAGGGATGATATGGGAGTGCCTCTGTGAGAAGTGGTCAAGTGATGTAACACCCTTATGCTCAGAATGAAACTAGGAAAAATGAACGTGGGTAAATGATGTAGAGAAAAATTAAGCTTTAGACATCAGAAGGATGTGCCCTTCAGAAACTGGTCTGGGGCTGGGAAATAGATGAGGCCAGAAGTGGACTATGGCAGTGGTTGGCAAACCGTGGCTCACGAGCCACATGCTGCTCTTTGGCCCCTTGAGTGTGGCTCTTCCACAAAATACCACAGTCTGGGCAAGTCTATTTTGCAGAAGTGACATTAGAAGAAGTTTAAGTTTAAAATATTTGGCTCTCAAAAGAAATTTCAGTTATTGTACTGTTGATATTTGGCTCTGTTGACTAATGAGTTTGCCTACCACTGGACTATGATGATGGCATCCAACAATGCCTGGAGCAGGGGCTGGACACAGCAGCCTTCAATGACTCCCCATGTCTGACTGCTCCAACATGTATGAGAGCTGCACTTCAATTGTGCTTTGAGACCTCATGAGGTTCCTCCATGAGCACACATGCTTTTAACAATCAGGCCCTAGGTATCTTTGGACATCTAATGGGCTAGAAGAGAATCTCCAATCTCCACATTTGGAAAGCTGGAAGTGACAGAGGGAAGTATATACTTCTATTATCTACAAATGTAGAAATGGGATCAGACAGGTTAACTTATGCAAGTTCCAACATAAAGAAAGAAGAGTAGCATTTGAGCAATGTGTACTTAATTTCATAGCTTGGGCTTTCCACATTCACTCTATTTTGTTAAAATATCACAAAATACCAATGCCGCAAACACTAAAATATAGCTAGTAGTCTTCTGCATGTATCTTCACTTTTATTGGCTATACATATGTCTGCGTCCCTCTTGTAGTGGCTGGGATAGATCAGGCAAGGATGTTGCACCAGAGTGTCTACATGGAACTATTGGGTTTTAGACTAGCTGGACAAGTAAGGGATTTTTCTGTGATGCTAAAAACATTCAAGTTGAGAGAATTTGTGGTATAAGATAAAGCTGCCATGTCTGAAGAAAACTGAAGTAATCAGAAGGTAATTTCTCAGACTCCCACCACCCCATCCTATATAATAAAGAGGTAATATGCAAACTGACTGTCACATCCTCACACAAAATGGCCATCCCCATGTGGTCACAAGATGGCCTGCAGGGGGAGGAGGGGCAGTTGGGCGCTACCAGCCAGCAGGAGAAGGCAGTTGGGGGTGACTAGGCTTGCAGGGGGGGGAAGTTGGGGGCAACTGGGCTGGCAGTTCGGGGTGACGGGTCCAGTAGGAGAAACAATTTGGGGGTTATCAGGCCAGCAGGGGAGGGCAGTTCAGGGAAATCGTCCTGTCAGGGGATCAGTTAGGTGTCAATCAGGCTGGCAGGGGAATAGTTAGGGGGTGATCAGATTACCAGGTAGAAGCAGTTAGAGGCAATAAGGTAGGCAGGCAAGTGAGTGGTTGGGAGCCAGCAGTTTACAGGCATAGGGCCTAAACCAGTAGTCGGACATCCCAGATTGGAGATGGTGCAGGCTGGGTTGAGGAACACCCTTCTCTCTTCCCCCTATCCCCTGTGCATGAATTTCGTGCACCAGGCTTCTAGTCTAACCAGAAACAGTATGTATACTGTCTTAGTCTGCCTACTTGCTTCCACAGACAAACTCTGTGCCCTCAATTGCAAGTGCTCTCTCTACTTTTTCACTGGACCCATGAACTATCTATCAGAGGACATCATTGCTGTAATTCGTTCTTCTCTCTTTGATCAAATGTTGACTCTTTAATGATCCCTAGCAGCAATCACACATTCTGTTAATGATCCCATCTTAAAAACATATTCCTTTGATTTCACTTTCTTTTACAGCTACCATCCATTTGGAGAAAAAAACTTAAATTTTAAAATTTAAAATTCCTTCTCGTTTTTCAACCCATTTCAGATTGGTTTTGTCCCTGACCACAGAACTGAAACTGTTCCTGCCAAAGTTCCTAATCAGTTCCACGGTCCTAAAGCCAATGGTCCATTCTCAGTTCTCATTTTACTAACCTATCAAAGCAGTAGAAATTGTTGATCACTCCCTTCTCTATTATTTCTTCACTTAGCTTCTAAGATATGGCTCTCTCCTAGAGGTTTTCCTAAAATACTAAATTCTCCTTTTCTGATTTATTGGTTTTTTTCTTTATCACTTTACCTCCTACAGTCAGAGAGCCATAGAGTTCAAACTTAATCCTCTCTGTCTGTCCTTATTTTCTTGATGTTATAATTCACCCTTGTGGCTTAAAATGCCACTTACATTCCAAAGACTTCCACATTTATATCCATAATCCAGATCTCCTATATAAACTTACTACTTGATGTCTCCACTAATAGACAGTCAACTGTATATATCCAGCATTGAACTTTTGATCTTCTCCCAAAAGATGTTCTACTGCCACCGTCTCCCAATATTCACTTTATGGCAGCTTCAGGCTGAAAATCTTAATAGGTCTCCATTCCTCTTCCATCTAAATATTCAAGAAGTCTTGTTTGCTCTACTTTCTCACTACCTATCCACCAATATGCTGATGGGAACTAAATCAGTGCTCACCTGGATTTCTGCAGTATCTCAGCTTCCATTAGGATCCTCTTTCATATTATAACTGGAGCAATCTGAAATATACCAGTAAGTCAGATCATGTTGCTCCTTTGCACACAATCTTTCAATAGATTCCCATCTTAATTAGAATGAAAACTGAAGTCTTTACTTGTTACCATTACCTCTCAGAATTCATTTTCTGCTATTCTCCCTTCTCTCACTCCCTTCCAGGCACAGAGCCCTTAGGGCTTTTGCACTGAAACTTTTCTCCAAGGTAGCCATGTTACTAACCCCTTCAAATTTACTCAATTGGCATCTTCTCAAGGAGGCCTACCCTGATGACACCACCTAAAATTATAGCTTTATTTGAGCCCCTGAATCCCTCCACACTATTCTATTTATTTCATTTTTTCCATAGTATTTATGAATTTTCAATATACTATATAATTTACTCATTTGTGTTATCTATTGTGTACTGTCTGTTACTTTCTAGAATGTTAGCCCCACAAAGACATTGATTTTTTTTGTGTGTGTGTTTTGTTCATCGATACTTAAAGTGCTTAGAAAAGTAGCCTGGTATATTATAGATGATCAGTAAATGTTATATGAATGAAAGATTTCCTTTACCCAGAGAAGAGCTATCATGAAGGCAGGGTTGGGAAAATCAGAAAATAGAGGTGGGAAATTGAAGCAAATGGTTCAGGATGAGGACAAGTGTAGGTGATAGAGCTTTGTGTTATGTTGGTAGGTGAGTAAAACAGATGTAAGTTGCTATGGAGCACCAAAATCCTAGCTTCTTTACAATTCTGCATATAATGTAGCTTCCAGAATCTCTACTACTTTGACTATCCCCTCTGCATACATTTTAGTTGGTTGGAATCCCTTAAAAATATGCTGTTCAAAATCAGTATCTCAGATACACTCAGACCAGCATCTCATTAATGTTGTAGGCCATCATCTCCCTTTGTCTGAACCTACATGTTGAGCAATGCAGTTACAAAGATCATTGACTTCCCACGGTTTAATGACACATGATTCAGATGGAGCCTGCTGTCAGCCAAAACCACAGTTAGTTCTGTTTATTTTTTTACACAAAGCACACTTAAAGAAAATCTGCTCAATTTCATTCTTTTAATATATGTATATAACTTATATATTTTTTTCTTTTCAATTTAGGTCCATTATTCTGACCTGTCAAAATCTCAATCAAACATTTTAGTAAGTCCTTACAACTTTTCATTCTCTGGAAATCTGACAATTAAAAAAAATGATTGTAAAGATATTGATAAATGGCCTGGAAAGGGTCCATGGCAAAACCTGTTTCAAACTATTATAAACCTTTATTTCCATAATAACAGGATCCATTTAGTATTCAGGATATATAAGTTTAAATCACTATTTCTTAATTTTGCCTATAAAATTGTTACAGAGTAATTTTTCAAATGCTTTGCTGAAATCCAAATGTACTATTCCTACAGCATTGTGCTGATTTTCTATTCTAGTATTTTACCGAAAAGGGAAAGAGGCCATTTTGGCATAGTTTTATTAGATAAGCCCTTGTTGGCTCTGGGTAAGCTTTTTATATAAGCTCAGGCAATATGTTTTATTAATTCTGTCTTGAGGTCAGAATTACTATCTGCAATTTGAGGATTTGACTTTCTTCATCATAGTGACATCTTATCTCTGTTTATTTTGTTACCTATATTTGGAAAGAACTATTCATTACTCCTTCTAGATGAATGGTCCTTGTCATTTACAAAACATTGAACAAATTATATATTATTTTACATAAGTGCATATATGAAATATTTTACATATGTATTTATTGATTTTAGAGTGAGATAGAGAGATAGAAACATCAATGATGAGAGACAATCATTGATTGATTGTCCCCTCCAACTTGGGGGATCAAGCCTGCAACCTGGGCATATGCCTTTGGCCAGAATGAAATCTGGAACCCTTTCACAGGCCAATGCTGTTTCTACTGAGCCAAACCAGCTAGGGCCATATATGAAATCTTATCATATAGATTTTCTTTTTCTTTTTCTATTTTACTTGACTCTCTTCTCTTCTTATCCCTCTTCCTCAACTCATCTTGTTCATTTACTCTGCTCCAGGCACTATGAACATCTGGAGAACTTATTATGTATTCTATATGTTTTGCATGCTACTCTAATCATAGATGACTTTCTTTATGAACTCTCAGGTAGCCTATTTCAAAGAGAATCAGTTTATTTATCTTTCCCTGAGAGATGATATCACCCATCAAACTTTCCTTGAGACATCTATTTCATACTTTAGACCCTAATCTAAAAAGAATAGAATAATTCATTTGTTCTTTTATTCAATAATATTCACTGAACTTCTCCTATATACTAGAGACTGTGCTAAATTGCACAGTAATTCCAAGTCTTGGTAAGATGTTGTGTTTAATTTATCTCTGTATCTTTTCTTTTGCCGCTGAATAATAAATAAATAAATCTCTGCTGCTGTTTGTGTCAAAATTCATATATGAAAGCCGTCAATGCCTAGTGTGGCTGTATTAGATGGCCTCTAGGGAAGTAAAGTTAAATGAAATCATAAGGGTGGGCCCTGATCTGATACAATTAGTGTTCTTATAAGAAGAAACACCAGAGTTCTTCCCAAAAGGAGATAGACCCTGCTGGGTGACAGCCACAGTGTGCCATAGATTTTTACTTTTTGTATGGGGAAGAGAATGAGGTGATGAATAAGAATATATTGCTCAGTGTACAGAGAAAAATAATATCTTGATTTAATAACAATTCCAGATATTCATGATCTGAATATTGTTAACTGTGTGGTTTTCTTCCTCTCAAGACTCAAATAGGAAGATTCATGTTACAATATTCAGCAAGATTAAATATTAGTGTCCTAGTAAGTATTATAAGCTAATTGATATTCTTCCTCCAACCTCCTCCCTCCTTCCCATTACTTCAGACTATTACTGTATTTAGATATAGGGCCTTAAAAAAAGTAATGAAGTTAAAATTGGGTCCTTAGAGTGGGCTGTGATCCAATATGATTGGTGTTCTTATAGGAAAAGGGGATTGGGATACAAAAAGAGACAGCAGGGTTGTGTGCACAGAGGAAAGACAAGTGGGAACCCAGGGAGAAGATGGCCAACTCAAGTCAAAGAGAGGCCTCAGGAGAAACCAGGCCTGCCTACACCTTGATCTTGGGTTTTAGTCTCCACAATTGTGAGAAAATAAACTCCTGTTCTTTAAGCCATTCAGTCTACGGTATTGTGTCATGTCAGCTCTAGCAGACTGATACAAAAAGGATAAAAACATTGTACTTTTTTTGTTTTTCTAACTTCCCTTCTTTTAAGACTCTGAAATTTTATTGCAACTGTTCCCTTTGCTATTTTGGGAAGCTCTTCTGGCCTACTCTCAGATACCCAGAGCACAGTATCATTTCTAAGAATATTAAGTACTGGCATATCACACAGAGAACACGATTCTCCTTTAATAACCATGAGGTTAACTAGTCATTTTGAAAAACATGCAGAGTGCAATATGACATCTATTAAAAGTCTGTTCTTCCAAAATAACCATGCTTAGGATACACTCTGAAATCACTTTTCACTTATTATGAAGTTTATTATTCTATTTACTTGAATGTTCCTTCCAAGTTCTGAATGTGACATTCGGCATCTCCTTTTTATAAGAACAATACAGTGGTGTTCCCATCCAGATGGTGGGAGATTGGTAAAAACAGACCCTAAAATGAACCTGTTAAGCTCAGTCTTCAAGGCCAAGGTGACTCAATGTTTCATGAAGAAAGATGAAGCCAGAGTCCAGGATCAGGCCATGTGGTATTTTAAAAACAAACAAACAAACAAACAAACAAACAAATAAATAATAGAGATGGGAAATAGCTGGACTGACTAAGAATTTACTCCTTGGGACCTAAATCTCCTTGAGGTTCCTTAGCTAAATTCTCACACTTAGTCTATTTTGTTGAGTCAGTTCCTAGTATGTTCCTTGCTTTACCATGGAAGCATTTGCCCCACAGCTGGGGCTCATTTGGTTTGGATTTTCATTTACAAATTGCTGTCAGCAAGAATCTTTAGGAGCTAATTGGTAAAAGTGGGCTAAAAAGGGAACCCCAGAAGAGACCCGAAAACACTGAATATTCATCCTTTCTTCTCCCAAGAATTTGTGTAACACTTTGCCAAGGAACAGCTAGCTTTGAAGCTTGAGTAACCACTTTTATGTAAAAGCTAAAAACCACCTTAGATGAGACAACATCAGAGAAAAGTATGTTTTTCAGTCTTGTAGCTGAGGAGTGTGGTGTGGCTTGTGTTTGCGATTCATAGTCCCATTTGGGCACGTTTCAAAGGCAGACTCCAGGCAGAACTTTGCAAAGCTCAGCCAGCACCAGCACATACAGATTTTCAGTCACCGGGGCCTGTGCTCAGTGTCTGCATCTGAGGAGGATCATACTTGCTTTCTTTTTAATTTTCTCTGCAACCTTTCAAATGGAGGCTCCTTCACAGCAGGTCACATAGGTTCACACTAAGAACAAAATTTATAACAATTTGATTTCCCTTAAAAAATACTTGCAATGATACTGGTACTTAATACAAGTATGGGAATTAAATTAGAATAAAGAAGTTTGGGAATATCTCAAATGATGGAAAAGCAATTCTGCCATCACAGAACAGATAGTGTAACAGGTAAAGTAGGTGTGAATATCAGTTTGCAAACCAAGGTGTATAAACGTTTAATTTTCCACTTTGATATAACAACCAGCTTTTATCTCCATATCCCATTTCCTGAAGTTGTGTAACTTGATCTTAGTCTGTTGAGGGTCTTCAATGTCCTGATGGATACTATCTATTTCATTTTCCTGCAGGGACTTGGCCATTTGCCTTCATGACTCACCATCTTGATGGTCCGCCTGCCTATGCCTAATGGGCTCCAGCAGCTGTGTTTACTATTTCTATGTAGAACTCTGGACATAAGAGTCATTAGGCCACTTGGCACAGTACATGGGAGGCTCACCCTGGGTTTGGGCCAGCTGTATAGTCAGTACCTTCCCAAGATCTTGCTACTTCCTTGAGGCTCTATAAGAAGAACATCAGTTCTTCTGCTTTTGGAATTTCATACCTCTTGGGTTTGCCCACATTTCAGAAGCAAAGCCTCCTCTAGACTCACCATTGTTTATATCCTCATCATTTTGTCACAGCTCTCCTTCTCTGCCCACAAGGGGAATATTTTCTATGTTTAAGGTAGTGCAAAACTCTACCTTCCTCAATCCATCTGGGTTGGGAAGCCCAACATTACTTATATCTCTTGCTCTTAAACATCTATCTGTGTTGAGCCATTTATGCACTTGAATCTCTATCTTTGGAAACAATATCTAGAAAGACATTTATTTTTCTTTGCTTTTTGTTGTGGTTGTTATATAATATCTTTCCCCTAAGGCAAGAAGGAATTGGGGTGAGGATGAGGGAGGGAGAGAGGAAAAAGAGGAGGGACAATGGGAAAATTTTTAGGGAAAATAGTATTGATTAATATTTCAAAAATATGATTGCTCCTTAGTAGCTTCCTGTTGTAATCTCAGGGGTAAAAGGAGGCTGACTACTACCCTGGGATAATCCCTAGCAACCATATATCATCTTCCACTTGTAATTTAGAGAGTTTCTGTATCTGTTCTCATGCCCTTAACATATCTGCTCCATTCCTGTGTTGGTCTTAAGCAAGTCCTTGGCTGGACAACCAGTACTCAAAAAGCCTCATGTTCTAAAATGTCCTTTACTCACATGCATGTATTCCTGTTTCTGAACTAATCAATCCTCCAAAGACTAGGATAAACTTACCTTGTTATTTGCTCTTTTGGTACTTTATAGTTCTTCTTTTATAGCACATGCCACAACAGTGATTATTTAATTGTGCTATTATTTGCTAAATATTTATCTTGCCCACTATAAATATAGGAACCATTCTTTGGTATTCATTGCTGTGCCCATAGCACTTGGCCTAGAGCAAGCATGTAATATTTATTGGGTAATGGATTAATGAATGGTAAACCAACGCTTTGTTCAGAGGGAGGGAAATAGAGGACCAAATTTGAGTTTCTACTACTCCAGGCACTTTCACAGATATCTTATCTGTATCCTCACATCTGAACAAAAGCTTCACTATCCCTATTTTGTATATACTGTAAATATCTATGAGCAAGAACTCTGAGGGTCCAAGAGTTGAAGGAGATTCTTTCTAAGGTTATTCAGTTAATAAAGAGAAAATGTTTCACCTATTCCCTTATTAATATGTGTTCTTAGACAACATGTTTCCAGGTGTCTTTGAAAAGAACTCCACAACTTCTACAAAAAAACCCCACAAAAAAACAAAAACAAAAACAAAAAAAGCTGATATCTTTTTAAAAAAATATTTTTAAAAATATATTTTATTGATTTTTCACAGAGAGGAAGGGAGAGAGATATAGAGTTAGAAACATTGATGAGAGAGAAACATCAATCAGCTGCCTCCAGCACACCTCCGACTGGGGATATGCCCACAACCAAGGTATGTGCTCTTGAATCAAACCTGGGACCCTTCAGTCTGTAGCTCCATCCACTGAGCCAAACCGGTTTTGGCAAATGCCGATATCTTATCAAGCGATAATTGCTTTTTTGAATAGAATGGTGAGTAGTCTATTGAAAGGATTTTAGGCCGATTATGGTGCCAGTGGTAATCAAATATCCTTCCCTAGGGTATTTAATCACACCGTAGGGTTGTACCTGTGTCCTGCCTACTTTTTTTCTTTTTCCTAAAAACTAGACCTGTTCCATTTTAGAACCTTGCTTTTAAAATATGAGTCTGATATATGTATGTATGCAAAATCTATGGACAGACAATAGGGTGGGGAAGGCTTAGGTTAGAAAAGGGAATGAAGTAGGGGGACTAGTGGGGAAAAAAGAGGGATATCTGTAATGCTTTCAACAATAAAGTTAAATTTAAAAAAATAATAAAAGAACATGAGCCCTGGCTGGTTTGGCTCAGGCCTGCAGATTGAAGGGTCTTGGGTTTGATTCAGTCAAAGGCACATATTCAGGTTCAATCACCAGTAGAGAAAGTGCAGAAGGCAGCCTATCAATGATTCTATCTCATCATTGATGTTTCTATCTCTCTCTCCCTCTCCTTTCCTCTCTGAAATCATTAGGAGTATATTTAAAAATTAAAAATAAATGAATATGAGTCTGGCATTGGGGATACAGCATTTACTCTATGCAAAATATTAAAAACAAAGCAGAATATAAATTTTAAAAGGACATATTTCTATTATGATGCCTTATATTGTCAAATGTAAGAAATTTAATAATATAAATAATTAGTACAATAAAAAATTTTATGGATTTTATGACTTAAAAAATGCATCAAGGCTAGGGTGAGATTTGCTGAGGGAGATTAACACAGAGAGGACTAGAAGGATTCCTGGAAGAGAGTCGATTTGGCCTGGGCCTTGAATAAAGTATAAAATTTCTGCAGGCAGATAAGAGGTGATTGCTGAGGTGATGGGCATTCCATGAAAACCTAGTGGTTTATTCTGGCTCCATTTCTTCAATTTAGAGGACTTCCAAGGAGCATATGTGGCCCTGGGATCAGCTTACAAGTTGGAATATAATACATGGGGTTTGAGTTTCTTTGAGGTTTGAATGCGTCAAGGCCAGCTTAGGTGTACCTTAAACAGAGCCAAACTCTAGATTAGTTTCAGAGCTCTCCTGACCTCCTGGAAGTGGTCCTAACCACAAGATCTTCTCTGGGTCAGAGCAGATGAGATCAGGAAGCCCTCCCCAACAATGACCCCACCCACTCCAGATGGAGTTAATAATTGCCCTTGTGCCAGCAACCTTTGCAACTATTGCTTATTTCCTTCACTGCCTTGCCTCCCTTCACTGCTTACTTTGTTTACTGGGTCATGTTTCCTCCATTCCCTGGGATCTTTGAGAGCAAGGCTCTGTTTTATCCTCATTGTCCCTAGCATCTAGTATTTTCCTAGCACCTAGCCGAGGAGGGATGCAATTCATTGAGTAGAAATGAAGACATCCCTGCTAATCCCAACCCCTTGCTAGTTGTTATGGAGGCAATGCATTTTTATATAAGTTGTTATGAATCTCATCTAGCTCTATAAATTAGATATCCTTATATTATTATTTGACAGACAAAAGATTGGAGGCTGAGTGATTACATGACCAAGGTTGCAGAGTTAATAAGTTCATACTTCCAGACTTGAATTCTATTTTTTTTTGCAAGAAAATACTGTGTTCTCCATTGTAAAGTTAATTTCAGACCCATGCTTAGAAAGAGGAGCAAGTTCTGAAGAACAGTTTGATGGAACCCACAAAACTTCCTAATTACATTAATATCAATTATTGTTTGTCATGAATTCAAAAATGCTCTTCTTTAAAATTTCATTGTTGGTTAAAGCATGATCTTCAGAAGATCACTTTTAAATTTCACCTTTTCTAATAGTTATTATTTGATAATAGAATTTACATGATGTGGAACAGTTAATTTTCCAATAACAATAAATACTTTATTAGTAATTTTTCTATATATTTTATTTTAATTAGTTCTCACAACCAGCTATTGTCTTTATTTTACAGATGAGAAAACGGAGGCAAATGTAGATTAAGTTAGCTTTACAAAGATGACACAGTAAATGATAGAACCAGTATCCCAATCTAATAGCTACCCAATGTCATCAAATATTTATTAAGGGTCAGGTCTGCTTTATGCCTGGAAGATAGAATAATGCACCAATCAGTTGGATTTCTGTCTTCATGAGCATTCATTGTAGAGTAGATGACAGGCTATAAACCAATAAATAATAATTGTAAATGAGACAATGGTAAAAACAATGAAGTAAATAATTAAGGTAATGTAGTAGTCTCATAGGGGTAAGGGAGAAGAAACTGTGGCTACTTCAGATAATTGGGCAGGGAAGGAAGGGAGACTTGAAGAATGAGATGGCACTCTCTGTATGGGAAGGGAATGGAAAGAACTGATTCCTTGTGACTAATGCTTGGAAAAGTGTTGACCAAGGAGAAGAGAAAGGGGCAAGGCCATGCTTTTATGTAATGGGAGTTTCATTTTATTTTAAGCACAGTGGGAAGAGTTTTCTAATAGCAGGGGAATCATATAATCTGAGTTATCTATCTCTCCTCTCTCTCTCTCTCTCTCTCTCTCTCTCTCTATATATATATATATATATATATATATATATATATATATAGCCAGTAACCATAATGGTGTCATGACCATAATGACCACTAGACCAGAACCATCATGGTCCCTTGCAGGGCTGGCCCAGGGAGCAGTTAGGGGCACCCCTTAGGGTGTGAGTTTGATGAGGGAAAGTCAAAGAAATAGGGGAAGTCTTAAGGGTCTTTGGGGTTGATGTGGTCTCTCCAGAGTAGGTTTAGAGTGTGCTGGGGAAGGAAGAGGAAAATCTGATTAGAAAATGGCATCACCACCAGCCTCAACCCCAAAATGGCACTGCTGGCCAAGCACCTGCTGAAGCCACTGCATGCAGACAAGCGGATCAAGACTGGGCCCTTCATGGAGGCAGTGTCCCACCTGCTGCCCTTCTGTGATTTGCCTTGGGTCCCCTATGTTTATGCCCATCAAGGAAGACATAAGTGGTAACATCATGAAAATTAAAGCTGTGTACAACACCAACCCGGCCAAGTTCTGGATCCTGCAGAACAACCTGGAGACAGAGAAGAAAATATATGGAGCACAGAGGCCCAAAGTGGGAGCCATGCTGGTGCTGATGTGGGTAAAAATGGGCCTCTGCTTTATCTAATTTTTCCTGCAGAGCATCTGTGATAGGAGCAGGAGGAGACCCACCTAACCTCATCCTGGTCAATAGCAACAATGTTTATGAGATGGTGCTCAAGTAGTATCACTCCTGGATCATGCAGAAGATCTTCCAGGTAGTGCTATATGCCATGCCCTACAAGTCTGACTTCCTCAAAGTGCCCTCTAAAGGTCTGAATGTGATGGAGGAGGAGTGCCTGGAGAAGGTCTCCCTGTTCCTGGTCAACTCATGGCCACCATTGACATCATCTATGAGTCTGATTTGAAATTATACAGGATTTTTTTAAAAGCAGACTGCTGTGTGCTCTTCTGTGGTTGCACAGCCCAGCATCACAGCACTGTCAGTATAGACCCTGCTCTTTCCTACTGTCTTTTTCCAGACAGTTTTTTATAGCTGAAAACAACTAGCAAGCCTTTGATGACTTTGACCAAGAGAACTTTATTTTAAAGATATCAGGTATGAGTAATTGACCAAGATGACTGAATTTGCATTCTTCTGCATAAGTATTTTCTTCAGAGACAGCCTATCTCACCTAAGAAACTACCTATCATGTATGTTCTCTCAGAGGGAAGCCCTCCTGATGCCAAGACCCAAGGAAATACCTCACTGCCTTAACTGTCTCTTCCTGGCACTAACAAGAGCTATATTTTGAAAGTGTTGAGGTGAATAAAGGGACCTCCAAAGAATTCATGTGTGTTAAAAACCCAATGAGGAACAATTGGTGATTTTTGTGCAAACACTAAATAATTATTAGTAAATAAATCTCTATTTTGGAATCACAAAAACAAAACAAAACTTGGAGATAGTGAAGGGCAGTTTGTCCACATTATTGAGAGCTCAGAATTAGAGTTTAATTGGGATAAAAATTCTGCTAATAGCACCTGATGCTTGAAATCTGAGCACTCTACTTTTAGGTTTCCAGTTCAAGTTTTTGGAGACTGCCTATTAAAACATTCCTGGTTGGAAAGTGTTTGTATAGAAGTCCATGAATATTAAGTATTTGCTGTGTTTACCATGCTTTGCTCTCTGTAAGGAATATGGAATAATGTTAAAAGCCTCATGTTCTCAAGAAGCTTGAATTTTAAAATAAAAAATAAAGAAATATAAATATTAAAAATAAAAAAAAGAAGAAGCTTGAGTTTTAGGGGCAAAATCAGGCTGGCAGGCTAATAGTTAGGAGCCAGCAGTCCCAGAATGTGAGAGGGATGTCTGTGGGATTGAGCCTAAACTGGCATGCAGATACCCCTGAAAGGTCCTGGATTGCTAGAGGGTGCAGGCTGGGCTGACCCACCCCCTCTCATGCATGAATTTCGTGTACTGGGCCTCTAGTGTTTTATAAACATCATTCTGTTTTTGATAAGATGATCAATAGCTGGTATACTAGAAGATGCAAGGGTAAGAAGAGCAATTGAGAGGCCAGAGCACAGTGCTGGCCAGAAATGATGTTGGAGAAACTAGGACATATAGAGAGAAGGCAGTGAGGTGGGAAATATTCTGAAGATTGTGCCTACAACTCTTATTAATGGACTAGAGGCCTAGTGCATGAAATTCATGAACTTGGGGGGTGGGGTGGAAGGGTCCCTCAGCTCAACCTGCACCCTCTTGCAGTCTGGGAACCCTCAGGGGATGTCCAACTGATGGCAGTCAGACATCCTTAGCACTGCTGCAGAAGTGGGAGAGGCTCTTGCCATTACCACTGCACTTGCCGTGAACCCTGGCTTCTGGCTGAGTGGCACTCCCCCTGTGGGAGGGCACTGACCACCAGGGGGCAGTTCCTGCATTGAGCATCTAACCTCTGTGATCAGTGCACATCATAGCAATTGGTTATTCTGCTGTTTGGTCAATTTTGCATATTAGCCTTTTATTATATAGGATGTGGAAATTGAGAAAGGAAAGTTGGATGACTCCAAATATTTTTTTACTTTAGTCACTATTTGAGTGGTCTTAGTAAGACAGAGAAGGACTAAGGGAGGAATCAGACTTAAGAAATTAGGTGAAATTCTAGAGTTTTTGTTTGAAAATGTAACTTTGAGTTCTTAGAGTAATGAAGGAGGTAATTATATATGAAGTCAGGAGCTCAGCGGTTGTCCATGTTAAACAGAAGCTTCTAGACAGTGAGATTTGATAGCACCACAGTAGAACACCTATGATTCAACATTTCAGCTCCAGAGGGGAATCTGCTTGACATTGTATACCTTGACATTGAAAATTTCTATTCTTTTCAAACAAATAGTTTCTATTCTTTTCAAAACAACCACCACCTCATGGCAGCAGTCATGTTAATCAAAAAGAAGACAAAAAAAGCAAACTGGGCAAGTTGGGAGATAAAAACTGCAGATGTGAGTGTTTCATAAACAAAGCTACTCACACCATTCCTGGGAAAAATAGGTTACAGCAAAGCTTCTATACTGGAAGTCAACAGAGCCTCTTAACAACACTGTTTAAGATATCACTACTGATATCTTTGGGCAAACACTGAAACTATACTTAGAAATACAAATATACGAATGCACCCTATTCCACAGAAGGGTGTAGAACAGAAGATTAGCAGGATGTGACAATACAAGGGGAAGATAAATTTAGACCAAATTAGAACCAAAACCATTCTCTCAGCCACACCAAATAAATAATTTTCACCAGCTTGAGGTGATGAGGAACTAAATTTACATCAGAATCTCCACTATGCATCCTTCATAATTTTTAAATGCATTTATATATAAGTTAATTGTATAATAAAATAAATGTATATTTAATTCTATTTTTGGTTTACTCTTGTCAGATTAATCCATTTTTATTTTCTTACTCATTAAGTCCAAAATAAAGAGAACCCCCAGATTTTATTAGCACCCTGTTGGCTATTACAGTTAAGATTTTGGTGCCTCCAGGGTGAAAAGAACCAGTTGGATGAACCTCTCTCTTATTCAGGTTAATCCTTTCCTGGCTATGCTGCAAGTTTCAATTAAAACGTTAGAACATGGACACAAATAAACTGGCCATATTTCCTGCCTGAAAGCTATCAGAGAACAACCCTAAGCAAGTGGGACCTAGTCTAGGTGAATTTTGAATTGGGAAGAGGGGATGTGTAAAGGTATGGAGCAATCAGCACTTATTAAAAAAAATGTGGGCTCAGATGGGCTGTGTTAGTGGCTGGGATAGGAGACCTCCACCACTACTACTCTACTCAAGTCCATCTATTTATCCTTCGTAATTAGAGAACCCAACTATTTCCCCTTTAGACCTTGCCCAAGTCACTAACATGCTCAGGAAGTCGAGGAGAATTATTCATCCTTGTCAGTTAATGTTTAAGGTTCACTCACTGACTCACTGTATGTGGGACAACATACTGACTGGGCAACTTGCTATGGACCATGATCTCTGAGATGTTGAGGATTAATGGAGCAAGACAGAGGATTTGGCAAATTTGGCCTCCAGTGGCCTGGATATCCGCCTGCGTTTTCCAGGGTATGAAGAACTGCTGAGACAGTGACTAAGCCAGAAGCTCATCTTTCATCAGTTGCTGTTAGTTTATACTGCTAATCATGCTCTGCAATTATAGAGTATTTGCCTAACTATATGCCAATGAACAAATATGAGAAAATGTATCACAAAGACCATTGAACAAAAACAAACAAACAAAAACCAGAACCCATGTCAAGTATAATCAAATTCATCCATGAAAGCATGTAGATACATATATGGGTCATGTTTAGATATTAATGAGAAATTCACCATTAAATTATACATAAAATACCAAGTATTGTGAACATATAAAAGCTAAAGGAACCTTAGAAGTGATGTAGTCAGATGTTTCTCAAATGGTTTTTAAACCTAGAACATTTTTTTAACTGAAAGTTTATGCAGAAGACCAGTATATAGAATATAGCTTTCCTATGTAAGAAGGATTGGGTGAGGGCTCTGTCTTTCTTCACCTCCCTTGAGGCACTTCCACAGAACTGGAGAGATTTAGCAGGCTCATTCTGCAATTTCAGCTGCCTGGCTTATTGCTGAGAAAACTGGTTCAGAGGACCTGATGGTTGATTGGCCCAAGGTGATGTTGCAAATAATTTATGTAATTATAGTTAGAACTTGGTTGTTCTGACTCCAGATTTATTAGATCACATACTCAGGGTAAGTTTTTCTTACTCAAAAATAATGTGGAATCAATGAAGAAAGAACTCTGTGATTATTGTTACTGCTTTTGTTTAGATTTTTTCTCATTTTCAGAAAGGATTTGGATAATCTTGTCACTTGGTCTTTCCCATCTGGTCTTTGGGAAAAATTCAACGTTCTTAGCTGAGGACAGGAGTTCCTCCAGGCTGTCCCTGGGTTGTTTCTTCAGTCCTATTGACAACTTAACAATTCACTCACCTGGCGCATCAGCTTCTGAGAGTCCCATGCTAACCTCCTCTCCCTGGACCCCACATGTCTTAGGTGGTTCTGATTTACCCACTCTGATACTTTTCTCCCATGTCTCCTCCATTTATATACTAACATCTTGCATCTCAATTCTTCCTCAAGGCTTTTCAGATGCTCTTCTTAGCTCCCATGTTCCTTCTACTATTTTTTAAACTAACATCTATCAGAAAGATTGCCTGTTGTTAGTGATACTTAAAGTGTGTCTATTTCCTTCCTAAGAGAGAACTAGAAATATCATATTTATAGAATTAGGTTAAATGCCTGCCTACACCAGAGGCTCCAAAACTATTAGTTGAATGGAATTGCATAAATATATAGAAAGACTTATAAAGTGCCAATATGTGTAATAAAGACAAACCAATTATGCAAGTGTTATTAAAATGAGGGTTTGGAATTTTATATTTACAGGTAAACAAAGATATATTCATTATTTAAGGAATTAAACATTATAAAAAATTTAAATATATATGGGCCTTAAAATGTTCAATCTGCTTCTGCAGTTCCCTATTAAACTCCTCTCAGGTTTTTCATTCTTTTTGGAATATTGTATCTCAGTTGAGCTATGATTTCATAATTAGAAAAAAAACCTGTTTTGTGTATGTGTGTTTTTTTTATTTAAGAAATTTATCTAAATGTACTTCTTTTCTGCCTTAGTTTTCCTAGAAATTATGAAGGTATTGGCTGTTTACTTTACTCTATATAATAAAAGCCCAGGGACCATAATGGCAGAACAACTAGAACGACCACTAGACCAGTCACTATGAGGTGCACTGACCACCTCTAGGTCCCTCCCCTCCCCCAGGCTGACAGGCTCCCATAGCCTGATGGTGAATGGGAAACTGGGGTGGGTGGTGGCGAGGGGTAGTACTGACGAGCAGGCAGAATGGCCAACCTCTTGGTGCCTCCCCCTGGCCTGCAGGTTCCGATTGCCGGATGGCAAGCTGGGAACCTGAGTGGGTGGCAGAGAGGGGTGAGGCTGGCTGCTGACAGCTGGGGAAGATGGCCCTGATCTCAGGCTAAGCCTAGGGCCATACCTGTGCACGATTTTGTATGCTGGGCCTCCTATCTATCTATCTATCTATCTATCTATCTATCTATCTATCATCTATCTATC
>JAAGEH010002534.1:4771236-4823218 GCA_011751065.1 Lasiurus cinereus
TATCTATCTATCTATCTATCTATCTATCTATCTATCATCTATCTATCTATCATCTTTCTATCTTTCTATCTATCATCTATCATCTCTCTGTCTATCTATCTATCTATCTATCTATCTATCTATCTATCTATCTATCGATCTATGTCTATCTTTCCTTCTGACAAGTAGTAATGACACACACTGACCACCAGGGGGAAGGTGCTCAATGCAGGAGCTGCCATGATGTGCACTGGCCATTTAAAAATGAATGGCACTATGCGTGGCGTTGACAAACTAATACTTGGCTTTCCCCAAGTGGGATACAGACTCTGTCACCACCCCTGAGCAACATCCCACCAAATTGCAGCCAACACTGCCAAGACCTCATGGTTCAAAATGTGGCCCGCAGTCCAGCCCAGCCTGGCAATGGTCACTGTGGGTGCCGGGTAATGATGTCACATAGTGATGCCCAGCTTCCTCTCTCTAGCAACTAGCCTCCTTGGAGTTTCTTCAGTCCAGGAACCTGACTTGCTTTATAGCTAGGTCCAAACATTTTACAGTTTAACCAAATCTTTGTGAAGTATTTTCATGTGCCTCATCTCATTTGATCCTCACAGAAGTCCTGGAGTAGGTAGATAGGAGACTCAATAGAATCCTATTTTCTTTTCATTGGCCAGAAAATGGAGATTATAGAGAATGACACTTCTATTATAGAGAAAGGACAAATAGAGATATTAAAATATTTATTCTAATTAATTTCCTTTCAATGTGCACAAATCCGTTCACTGGGACTCTAGTGTATTAAATAATAGATTATGTGTGCTATTTATCATCTATCTAATCTACTTATCATTTATCTATCTATGTATCATCTATCAATCTATCTACCTATAGTCACTCATGTCTTTGGGCCTTCTAGTATAATATTTCAAACCATTCTTATTTGCAATGCAAGTCTATATAATGTTAGATTGAAGGGCATTAACTTTGAAGTTAGGCTAGCTGGATTTGAATATGTTCCAGTACTTCTCAATCAATGAAGGCAGGTTAGCTTAATTCTGTTTCTGTTTTCTTGCCTGTAAAATGGGATAGTAATAGTACTTACCTCCTGGTGGTGCTATAAAGACTAGCTGAAGTAATATTCAAAGTGCTTAGAGCAGTTCTATGTACTACTTATATAAGAACTAGTCTTTATTTTAGAACCCTCTTTTGATTTCCTCTCCCCAACTTTTCTTCCCCTGATGCTCACTGGTACCTTCTTGAGCATTTGTTATATGGTAGAGACGAGCACTGTAAATACAGTTACGTACACCTCAAACAAGTATTTCTTCAAGGTACATGTTAATGACAATGAGAAAGTTCTGGCACCAATGATATTATTAAAGAGTTAGTGGCTCTGCTTAAAGCTGGGTGAAGAATATATGAAAGAGTGATTAGAAATGAAGTTACATTCATTAAGAAATCTTCAGATAATATATTATGGGCTTTACCATAGGCAACTTCAGTGTACTATTAGAGTCTGAGCAGAGTTATATATTTAGAAAAGCTATTCTCAGCAGATGATTGTTGATGTTAAAGAAGTGCAAATATATATCATTAATGGGTGAATGCTGGGGAGAAGTGTTTGCTGACTCAGAAAATACCAAGTTCTTTCTGACTGATATTATTTACAGCTCTCTGGGAAACAACAAGGCCTCCTATACTCATATAAGATCTGAAATGGTTTTAATGATGCCTTTGCTTGCCATCAGTCTGCATAATAAGACTAACGTTCACAGGCATTTTCCCTGAGTTTTAAAACTCTGCAGATTTTTTTTTCTTACCCTCTTTACATTTCTAAAGCGTATGTGTTTAGCAGAGAAAAGCTCCAAATTGTGCTAGCTGAACTTGATTGGGCATGCAGTTTTTCCATTTTGGGTTTACATAGATTTTCAGATTTTGAAATCTGCAGAACTAAATCTGCCCTATGCCTTCCTAAATGGCTTGCTTAGGTCAGCAAATTCAGCACCCACCAACACTTTCCAGTTATGTTTTCCATGCCTATTCATAGATGCAAATTCTAAACCATACATTTAACTTTACTTTTAATATTATTATCTTCAGAAACAAAATTATCTTCATTCATAGGGACTGTAGTAGGCAAGAAATAAAAAAAAGGAGGGGGGGGGCAACAGGAAAAGGAGTTTATATGTAAATTGAGTTATTTTTTTTGAACCATAAAAGACATGGCATGACTAAGGAGCCTGGCAAGTAGTTGTATGGAAAGTGTAGGTTAATGCCAACTAAAAAGCAAAGAGGTCACAAAATATTCAGACATCCAGTCTACATAATATTAGATAGCCAGATGCATGAAATTATCTGCATCATGGACTGAGTTTTCTAATTTTATCTGAATTGTGCTGTCGTTTAGGAGTAGACCTGACTACAGGATTCAATTCGTTCTTGGAGGTCTCGAGTGCTATCTTCTGTGTGTGTGACCCAAGAAGTTATCGGAGGATTAGAAGCTGACTTTACAGGATTATCTACCAGGTGGTCTCTACTTATCTACTTATCTTTGCACGATACCACCTTGAACAACAATTGCTCCCAGAAAATAAATTAATAACAATGGCTCTGGAAATTACATAAAAATATGTGGGGAAATTTAGTTTTGATTTTAGAAGAAATCAGGAAAAATCTTTTCCTGTGTTACCTATATTTATTATTAAGCATGACCACATGAATGCTTCTTAACCAGTCTAAGCCTTCGGTCCTTTCTAAGGAATGTCAGCAAAACTATACTAATTTTGGAGTTGTTATGAAGTTCAGTAAGAAAATCTGTATTTCCCTGCCAGTGTAGCTCATTGCATGAGTATTGAGCTAGGACCAATACGCCACCAGTCAGGACACATACTAGGATTAGGCTCAATATCCTGGGCAGGGGGAGGGTGCAGGAGTCATCCAATCAATGATATTTCTCTATCATTGATGTTTCTATCTCTCTATCCCTCTCCCTTCTTCTGTCTCTAAAGAAAATCAATAAAACATATTTAACAAAAAGAAAATCTGTGTTAAAATGCTTAATATGATGTCTAATACATTCAATAAATAGTAGCTGCAGGGTGGAATCAAATACTTAGGTTAATTGACAAAGCTTTGGGATAGTGTATGTGACTGCACTCAATCACAATAGCTGTGACTTAAGTGTTTGATGCTTTTCTCACCCATTACTGAGGAAAATAAGTTTTATTTTTAATAACTAGGACTTGAGTAAGGATGCTCCATACTGCAGTGTCTTCAATTGAGAATAATTGACTACAGGGCTCTCTTCTTGAGGGAGCTCAAGTTAATAGTTGATAGCTCTTCTCTTAGTCTCTGCTACCCAAAGGAATTTCTGTCTCTGTTTCTAAAAGAGTTGAGAGATGCAGATGCACTGTTTTATCAGATTTGGAAATGATTATTGAAGGTAATGCTTACCACTGCATGATTTGATTTTCAACTTGACAAGGACTTTGAGGAATTTAAACTTTTAAATATTTCCATTAGTTTTTTTACTATTTAAAATAATTATTGGGGGAGTAAATACCATGTATAGCATAGCTAGGATACTTGTGCCTATATGATCTTAAGGCTGTGTATTACCGTGTTTCAGGAATGTTCACACATTGGTGGATATACTGCTGGGAAACAGACATGAATGAAATGTATCCAGATGGTTTGAACTATGGACTTCTGAACATTAATCCTGAGAACCCTAAGATAAAGGCTAGAACTTGAATTGTGAGCTCTCTTTCTTGTGAGAAGAGAGTATAGAAAGAGAGGCCTCCCAACACTCTCATCCTTCCTTCATCATGAGCACAGAGGTATAGGTTCTTAGCTAGGAACTGGTCTCAAAACAGAAACTGTACTAATTATTTTAACAGAGAAAATTTAATATGAAGAATTGCTAACCTGGTCTTAATTAACATTAATGGATCAGAGAGGTAGTTCCTGTCAGTGAGACTGGCTTCATGTGTGTGTGACACCTGCATCCCCCAGCCTTCCTTATTTAGAAACACCCCATCCTTGGTTTATTACTCTGTTATTATCATCTTGAAAATGATGGGTTTCATTTATCAGTGGGCCCTGCAAATTATGTTATTGGTCCTTTCTGTAAGAAGCAGCTACCACTTTTAGGGGTAGGGGAACAAAAAGAAGCAGCTGAGATTATGGAACAAATAATCTCAAAGATGAGGCCTCTGAAATGTGGATGTCACCTGGTGTGGATGTCACCTGGTGTTGGTGTCTCTGAGTTCAGAGAAGGGACCCTGTGAGGCTAGCATACAGAGTTCTGAGAATGGGTGCAGATTAGCTGCTGCTGGTTGGCTGCTGCTGGAGTCTTAGAAGGGGCATGCCAAGGTCCTAGAGCAGGAACGGGGAGGGTGTCCATGAAATCATTTAGTCTGGTGCTGCCAATGCATTAGGGTGAGCTAATTGACCAAATCTAGTAGGCTAATTTTTAAGTTGATAATTTTTTATGGCCCACAAATGATGTTATAAGTACCCAGATGGCCGTTGGCCAGGAAAAAGGTTTCCCAGCCCCTATTCTGGAGTCTTGGAGGTGGCACCAATAAGCTGGTTTTGAGCATTGGAACTGAGTTCTACTGGGAAGGTTTGTCATTGTGGGTTGAAGAAGTATTGCTCAGTGATGCTAATGAAGACAAATCCAAAAGGAGCAGGAAACATGAGATTCAGAAAGTAGAGGAAAAGGAGCCAATCCTCTCCCCATCTTCTCACTCTACCATCTTCCCTCGGCCCTTCTGGCAGAGTTTAATAGCCATCCCCTTGGGAAAGCACCACCATATGTTGTGGAATCCTAACCTCTGACTCACAAACAAAGCACAGAAAGTTGTGCAGTCAGGGAGAGCTCAGTAATATTCCCAAGCAGTAAGAGACTAGGGATGATGTACACACTATCTTGAAGTCTGTCCTTTCAGTTGCATTTGTGATAGTTCTGCTGTTTTAGACAAATCCTCAATGGTCAAATGAGCCTCCTGTTGACATGACCTTTCCACAATATTTGTAGCTCCATTTTGCCCTGAGAACTTTTTTTGGTAATTTAGGCCATCCGTAATTCTTGTTCCAACCAGTAAAGCGCTCTTGCTAAAAAAGGGGAGGGAACATTCAGCCTGTAGAATACTGTCTTTCCCTCTGGGTGCTTTTTGGAAGAACACCTTTTCTTTTAAATAGGCATCAGACTTCAGACATCTCCTTTGTCTTTGCCCAAGCTTGGAGTTGTGCTTGTGCCAGCGTTTCAATAAAAATGGACAAACAGAAAGTTTGCATACAGTACAATCATTTTTTAAAGTTCTTATTTTATTTCAAATTAAGGATTGTTATTTCATTGCAAATAAGAAAAATTGCCTTTAAGGATTCAAAATTCTTATAAATAGCATCATCCCCCACTTCCCCACCAGATGAATGGGTGTGTATTTTTCATGTTGCCCCTGTCTCATGAAGCTATTCCACACCCTCCACCCACACTCACCATCCTGCACTGGAAGCCAAAGCTGGAGCAGTGAGGGCTTCTGCTATATGGGTTTGGGAAGGTTAAAGAAAAGTCAATTCTGCCCAGCTAGTGTGGCTCGATGGTTGAGAGTTGACCTATGAAACAAGAGATCATGGTTCAATTCCCATTCAGAGTACATACCTGAGTCATGGGCTCAATCCCTAGGGTGGAGTGTGCAGGAGGCAGCCGGTCAATGCTTCTCTCTCATCATTAATGTTTCCATCTCTCTCTCCCTCTCCTTTCCTCTCTGAAATCAATAAAAATATGTTAAAAAAAGAAAAGTCAGTTCTGTGGTAGCACTTTATAAGAGTGGTAGCCTCACGTTCCTTTCCTGCACCTTTTATTTTATTTTTATCCACTTTGATGAAGGTTGAGTACCACATTTTCCAACATATGTATGTATTTAGGAAAAAACATTTAATAAAAATGGTGATGTCAAGTAAAGTAATTGTATGACTTTACACTCAAGTTTACCATTATCAGGTTATTTTCCACATCTAGGGCTGTCTTCCTAACAATATCAGAGGTACAGAATTCTTTGTTAGAGTTGGTAGATGAAGAACAAGCATAGTAATAGTTTACAGACTTGTCATCCATCATTCACCTCAATTTTCCTTAAAGAGGAGAGTAAGGCACCTTATAATAGAATGCCAAACCTCTGTCTTGAGCAATCCAGCCAGGCGCGGCAGACATGTTCAGCTCTGAGCTGTCATTAAGAGGACACAGGGGCAGGCCAACAGGTTAACCTGATACACTTGATTTCAGCATTACTGTTGGATCAAAGACAGACACAGCAAGGGTGCTGAATTCAGGAATTTATTGCTTACAAAATGCCAAAGGTAGGTTCTTTACAAAATATCTAAGAGAGATCCACCTGGAAAATGCCTTTACTTTATAAAGGGCGCAATTTAATGCAAAACACGCAAGAATAAAGCTACCCTTTCTGCTGCCTTGCTCATCTCTCTTTTTCATTTACTAGCAAGGATCTCCAAATTATATAAATATGCAGAGGCTTTGGTGCACTTTTAGAGAAGGGAAGAAAGAGACCCAGCTGAATCAGCTTCCTACACTATGGCTTTATTTTACCCTGATGGTTTTAATTAGAGAAAAAATAACTGCATTGAGACCATCTGCATATTCATAATATAGAACATATGGCTGGTTTTCAGGATTTTGAAAAAAAATGCATTAATAACCGTGCTTCTTTCCATTCATTTCTCACATTGCAGGTTATTTCTTTGAAAAGAACATATTTGAAAAATCTGCTCCCTCTTTACATGAGCCAAATGTCCTTATTCCATTCCTTGTGTGTTGTGACTGCTTCTATTGTGCATTTCAGCCAAACATGCTGAAATAGAATATGGTTATTTATGATTGAAAATGTCACATTCCTGAGTTCATCACACTTTGTAGAGGTATATTTATTTCCAACAGCACATTGTCTTTTGTTAGATACAAGTACTAGAGTTGCATTAATGGAGATATCTTATAAGAATTTCTTGAATAAAGACTCAAATCAAGATAGGTGTGTAGTGTGTTTGTGTGCTTGTGCATGTGAGGGTATGTGTATCTCAGACAGAACGTAATGTGCCTCTAGTTTCGACCAAGTGAAAGAATTATCCATTGTGAAAACTAAAGTAAATATGTAGAAAGTATTTCAGACTTAATGTTATTCAGTAAGGTAACAAATAAGATGGAACAATTTCTGAATTTTAAATTCTCAGTGGAAGAAAAAGCCAAATTTATATGGGATGAAAATAAAAAAAAACAATAGAACTTTAGCTTTTGTTGTCTGGCTCCTTCAGTAGTAACTGGATCAATAAATCCAGTTCCCATTGTTAGGTGATGAACAAGAAAATGACCAGAGGACTAGAATTGGCATAGCTACCCTAATCACAAAGCAGAAAATGATGTAAATGGGCAGAGGGGGACAGATTAGGAAAGAAATGAAATTTTGCTCCCCTGAGACCAAATTACCATGTTTGTACAGCAAAAGGAAGAGGAAACAAGGGGAACATGTCTAAATGGCAGAGAGACATGCGTGTCTTGAAGAGTTGGAGGTAATTTCCCTGCTCCCCAGGAGACATGCTGTGAGTCTTGGGGCATCTTGGTCTTGTTGCTCCAGGGTGCTTCAAGGCCTCCAAGGGTTCAAAGATAAATTTTTTATTTTTTTGTGTTGCCATACTTTTTTTTCAGAATTTAGCAAAAGGGTCTTAGTGGCTTGGATGAAACAATTTATAATCTGTTGCCTGGTTTGGATACAAGAACTCATGTTATTTGGAGCAGGTATTATTTATGAAAAAGAATGGATTTCAAGACAGTGATTACTGCTGAAGTAACCTACTTACATCAACATTATGCTTTTATAAGTTAGAGTCTGTCTTGGAAAATGAAAGAATCTGACACTTCCATTTATTTTAGTGAGGACATTGGAAATTTCCCATATTTCACCTACTCTACTGTGATGACTATCAGGTTGAGAATGAGTTTGCTTTTATGAACGTAGTTAGTTAGTGTGTGAATGGAAATTGCCATGATAGTCAGTTATGTCAAGAAAACTAAAATGGAGCTGGGACGCCATGAAGAGGTTTGCCTTATTCTCATCTCACCCATGAACTTTTGAACCAACCATGAAACCACAACCACATCCTGGGCATTCCTTCCTTCTCACATGGCAACCAGACCATCTGCACATTTCACCTTGAAAGGAGCCAATTCTTTTCACCAGCTGCCATCCTTCATGTGCATAGAGGACTGGGAGAGGTTTGAAGTGTTGGACTTCATGCTTGCAGTAGAAGCATTTCCTGGAACTTGCTTACCTCAGAGTCTCACCATGGAGGATCTGACCAATCCTTTTTTGAACTAGTCATCACACCAGGTTAGACAGCCAATAGGAAAGTTTCTTTTGTTACAACTTGTGATTTTTGCTTTTATAAGCTCTGGCTCCTTTTGTCTTTTCTGGAGCAGGTTTCAGGTCTTCTCCCGAATTTGTGTCTCTGAAATTCAATCCTTTAAGATCCCAAATGCATTTATAATTTGCTTTACAGTCTTAGAGCTTTACTGGTAGGCAGTGAGTGACTTTTTTTAAAGAAACTGACATAATCTGAGTTAATTTTGTCTTTTTTTTCCTTCTAGTCCAAATAGCACACCTATGATTTCACCAAATCCTATTTTGAAATAGACTGTTTTAACTCAATTCAGTTGTCATAGTTCTTTGAATAGGAGAAAGGATGTCTTCAGTGTTTTATATATCTTCTAATTTCTAGTGATGATACAAAGTTAATCAGTTTCTCTGTGTGGATTTGAAATTTGCTTCTTATTTACTTCCTTATATCTATCTAAAACTTCTATTTTATCCTTACTGTGAATAGGAAACTTTTTCACAATGAATTCAGCCTGCTGTTTCTTGTGCATATATTTATCTTGAATAAAGCAGTGTAATATAGATTTTATTTTGTTTATTTATTTGTTTGTTGATCTGGTACCATCTTATTTTATTTATCTTACTTGTGACTTTTTTTTCCTATGGGTTTTATAGTATTTGAAGCTCCATTATACAGAGTACTTAGATATAACAATGCCATGTTTTAGTAAAATATGGACAATCAGATCACTGTCAATTTATCACTCTCTCTTTCTAACTTGCTTTGGCAGTATGCTAGTCCAGAAGTAAACATGGAATGAAAAATCTTCATCAGTAACTGCATTTCTTCCTTCCTTTACTGACTTTATTAAAACAATGGATTAATTGAAATTATTTCCTCTGTATCATGTATGTGTGTGTTTGTGTACTCATAAAGGAAATGATTTTGCTTGATAAGAATAATTAATTTCCATAATTCATCTCAGAGTTTACAAAGGACTTTTCTATAGACACTTTCCTATCAAGCAGGTGCCTTGAAAATGTTAATGTTTATTCCAATATTTAGATGCTACAGTCCAGGGTCTGTGAGATGAATTCCCTCACATTCACAAGTGGTGTTGCTAGGCCCTAAGTTCAGTCCCATTGTGTTTGCTCCCACATCCTTCCATCTTGCTGTTTACTAACCCCTACCCCCCACTCCACCTCTTGTGGCAAAGGAAGCCATTTCTGGGCAGGTAGAGTTCCAGTCTGGTGAAGTCCCAGTTTGATGCATGAATCAGCATATGCTCTCCTTTTAATTTGACCTTCCAAGGGACCTTTCCCTGTGTGTAACACTCTGCTACTCACTCTAAGGTCCAGACACTGGTTTACACATTGTTGGGTTCTGTGACGGTCAGAAACTTCTCCTGTCTGGAAGAGAGCATTCCCCAAGCTGATGTAATTAAGGACCAGGAACTCTTTTCTCTCACCAAAACTGGGTCACGTTTCAGAGAGGAGAGAGAGTGTGGAACAAGTTCAGAGTGGCAGCTGACCAAGTTCTGCTGCTGGCAGAGAAAATGGAAAGTGTCCTTATGTTCAAGTCCAACGTGAAATTTTAAATGATTAAAATAATAATACAAGTAATACTGCCAATGCTATTAAGAAAGCAACCTTTCAAACTTTGAGGAACTTCCTGTGAAGCGTGTTCACTTGCTCTGGGATCTCCTGGCTGTATCTCTGTGTCTGGTCTGGGCAGAAAACACAGCAAAGGGAAAAAAGGTTGAAGCAGAAATGTCAGCTCTGTGCTTTCTTGACTCTTGGAGCCTTGCATCCCTCAAGAGTATTGTCAGAGTGCTTTTCAAAAAAAAATTTTTTTTAAATGTAGCTTGACAGAACTGCAGAAGTGTTTTATGTCTTGAACCCTTCCTTGCTGGACACGTCCATTGACAGAATCATGGTGGAAATCGGTCCTGCAGGGACACGTGTTGTGTTGCATGCATTTCATCTTGACTCCTTCTCATTGGCTCCTATTTTCCATGGCACTTTGATCCTTTCTCATTTTCCACTCCAAATTTGTCCCTGTAGATCCTGTGCCAATTGGCACATTTCTATTAGAGAAATAGTTTGCTTATAATATCCTCGCTGTTCTGAATTCTCCTCCACAGTCTCTTTCATCCTATCTGGGTATAATGTTGATTGCTCTAAATCCCACTGCTGAATCTTAGGAAGATGAGCTTGACTGCTTAGTTTTATGTTCAATCTGTTTATCTATAGATTCATGAAACATCCTTATTCCAAAACATTCCATTTTTTCCCAAAAAGTTATTTTCATTACAGAATGTTTCACATTAGCAATTTGATAAAAAAGATAATTATTAAATAATTTGTTAATGTCATCTACCTTGCTTAGGTTAGTTGAAACACAGTTTTTAATTTGAATAAGCAAATCTTATCACGGGATACTTACCCTAAAGGAATGGCTCAAAAAGCTCTCTTTCTAACTGGCTGTGCCACATTGGATGAGCTACTAGACCTTTCCAGACCTTTGTTCTGCAGCAAAAAATAAGAGGTGGAAGCTTCCACTTGCCTCTGGGCAATACAATGCAACAATTCTCTGAATTTATAAAATAAAGAACACACTGGGCATGTAGCCTGGGGACTCCTAGGAGTTACATTTCAGATGCTCTTGGCTGTGTGTTTTTAGAAATCAATTTCCTCATTAGCACTCTTTCAACTTATTTTGAAATTCCATCTCTGGCTTTTTATTTTTACTTTTTTTGTCTCCTTCTCTCTGAAGCCCAGCTCAACTTGTTTATTTCTAGAAGTCAGTAGCTTCTTCTGTGCTTTGAAGCAGAGCTGTGTCAGCCGCTGTGTGCTCCTGATAGGATTTCAGTAAGGGGGTTTCATAGAGGAGTACGTTTAAAGCAGTGAACTCCTGTCCTTTCTTTCTTTTTTTTTTTTTAGACCACTGAACTATTGTGAGGCATGATGTAATTTCTGTGTGTTATTTGAATTGGTTGCCTCGTTTGCATGAATGTTTTATCATCATACATTGACTTGATCTGGCACATGGCATTTTAAAAGAGTCCTGTTTGAATAAGGTGTTTCTATTATGCCCTATGACTTGTTTTTCTACAGAAACATGCTTTCAATGTTATTACAGAAATCTACTGGAAAACAGGATTAAAATAAAAAAATTTCATTTTGCCTAGACCCGGTTTGGCTCAGTGGATAAAGCGTCAGCTTGAGGACTGAAAGGTCCCAGGTTCGATTCCGGTTGTGGGCATGTACCTTGCTTGTGGGCACATCTCCACTGTGGGGCATGCAGGAGGCGGCTGATCGATGTCTCTCTCTCATCGATGTTTCTGACTTTCTATCTCTCTCCCTTCCTCTCTGTAAAAATTCAATAAAATATATAAAACAGGTAGCGAAAAATCCAGGCTGGTTCTGGGTGCTTTAAAAAAAAAACTACACACACACACACAAACACACACACACACACACACAAAACAAAAAACAAAAAAAAACAACAAAAACAACAACAAAAAAAAACACCACTTCATTTTGAAAGCAATGTTTAATAATAATATCTATAAGGCCTTGATAAAGTTTTTGGACTTTTAATGTTTCATAAGCTAGTTTATGTTTGAGAAAAAACTCTTTATATCCCATAGAGGCTGCATACTTATATATTTCATAAAGGAAGATATAAAGCCTTTAAATTAGGCAGTTTTGGATTTCAACCTCATTCTGCCCTTAGCTGAGTGACCTCAGACAAGTCATTTAGAGCCACAGGTGTTTTTCAAAAAATGTTTAATGTTGCAGATACCACTCCTCTCCCCTCCCACCCAGTTTTCCCCTCCTTTGCCCACCTCCACCCAGCCCCCTTCCTGTCCCTTGGCCCTCATCACACTAAGGTCTGTGTCCATGGTTGAGCCTCAGTTTTTACCTGTAAGCTGTGTCAGCCACTGAGTGCTGATTTCAATAAGGAGTAATAATTAGCTCCTAAGATTAGAACTAAATACCATCTAGCCCACAGGAGGCACTAAACAAATGCTGTTGGAATAGTTTTCTGTTAAGAGATAAAAAAGAGATTTCAGCTCTCCTAGCCTCAGGGTCCTATTTTATTTTTTTTCCAGTTGGATTTGTGATAAGAATCCACTGGGTACAATTGTGTAATTTAACTCTAATAAATTTGTCTTGAAATGATATCTAGCAGTGTCTTTCTTCATACCTAAAACCAGCATTGTCTCACATCCTCAGCCTTCTTAAAAATTAACTGTCAGCAAAGCAAGTCAATGATGGATCAGATGATTGTTAAAAATCTGAATAATATTTTCAGTATATAGTTTAAGTCCTAATTATATACTTCATTTTGCTTCTCTGCTGGTTTTCTGACCTGAATCAAGAATTTTTAACTCTTTCTTTCTCTCTCACTCCTCTATACCATTTTTTCTTCCTTTCATTCAACATGTATTTATTGAGTATCAGTTATTAGCCAGACACTGTTCTAGGTATTGGGGATGGAGCAGTGAATAAACAAGAAGCCTCCTTTAAATAAGATGGTAAGAGAGCCTCTGTGGGAGGGTAACATTTAGACTGATAATTTTTTATAGTATTATATTTAATGTGATATCAATTTCTACTGAAGATAATAATTTTTTGAAATGTAAAGTCTGCAATACATAAACATCTATAATCTCTGTCTCTCTTATATCTCTCTCTGCCAAGATACTTAAATAAATTCTGGATAACAGGCCACAAAGAGGAGGGGAGCCAAAACCGGTTTGGCTCAGTGGATAGAGCATCAGCCTGCGGACTGAAAGGTCCCAGGTTCCATTCCGGTCAAGGGCATGTACCTTGGTTGCGGGCACATCCCCAGTAGGCGGTGTGCAGGAGGCAGCTGATCGACGTTTCTCTCTCATCAATGTTTCTAACTCTCTATCCCACTCCCTTCTCTGTAAAAAATCAATAAAATATATTTAAAAAAAAAAGAGGAGGGCAATTGGAGATTATATTCTGAGCTGATGAGGAAAATGAGGTCCAGTAGGTTTAAATTCTTGTCCATGTTCATGGTGCTAGGTTGGAAATTTAAACCAGGGCCATAAATCTTTCTTGGGTGTTATTTCTAACAAACTACACTGCCTCTGAATCTTTTAGAGGCCCATCAATTTTTGAGAGGTAGAGAGCATTTCCAACATTCTAGGAGCCGTGTGGCTCTTACAAACCAAGGATGATTCCTAATCTCAGGCATTTTTTATCAAATGGAAAAGAAAAACACATGTATATCGGTGCTTGTAATGTTCCAGATATTAAGAGGAACCAGAATGGATTTAATGTTTAGTATGGTGTTTTAAAAACAATTTTTAGGAGAATCCAAGATGGTGGCATAGGTAAACACCTACACTGCTGCCTCACACAACAATTTCAAAACTACAACTAAAAGACAGAACGGACATTATCCAGAACCACAGGAAGGCTGGCTGAGTGGAAATTCTACAACTATAAGGAAAGATTGGGGCTCACAGAGACCCAGAGGAGCTGCAAAAAGCTGAGGTACGGAGATGTGCACATGGAGAGAGCGGGTGCCGGAGTACCTGGCTGGCTTTCTCTGGCGGGAGGGAGACAGAGACTCTCAAAGGCATTGAACCCCTTACCCTATGACACTAAACCCCAGATCCAGCCAAAACTCATACGGGGGGAGTTTAGACTGTGAAAGGGAGAAGTGCATGGAAATTTAGGGGAGTTGCAAAAGATCAGAAGTCTGGCAGTGTGCACGGCACTGTGCGCAGAGGACCAACTGCTGATTATGCCATTGGCTTTCATGAGTGGGCGGGAGACAGACCCTTCCAACTGCATCACTTCTAACTCCACCAAACCCTGGTTTCGGGCAAAACCCTAGGGACCCAGACTCATATAGTCCCGGAGCACAGAGGAGCCTGAAAGGCAGCGGTCTAGAGGCACTGCGAAAGAATGCACACACAGAGGGACTGCTCCAGCGATTATCCAGTCACTTGAGATTCAGGGGCCATGGAGGGCGGGGCCGACGGGAAGGCAAGGCAGTCCGTTAAGCCCTGAGAGTCCACCCATCCCAGGCTCAACAGAGAGGCTTTTGCAGTTTTGCAAGTCTTGTATCATAAGGCTGAATCCAACACAGAAGTTCTCCCAGCATGCGGAGACAAAGGAAGGGATTACAAACAAAAGAAATGGAGGAAAACAAATGACTAGATATAGAGTTCAAAAACATGCTTATAAAGTTTTTCAAGAATATCCTAGAAAAGATGGATAAATTTAGTGAGACCCAAGAGGAGATGAAAAAGGTCCAACTACAGATGGGAAAGGACCAACTAGAAATTAAACATACATTGACTGAAATAAAAAATATTATACAGAGACCTAACAGCAGACTAGAGGAAGGCAAGAATCAAGTCAAAAATTTGAAATATAAAGAATCAGAAAACATTCAACTGGAAAAGCAAGAAGAGAGAAGAATCCAAAAATGTGAAGATAATGTAAGGAGCCTCTGGGACAGCTTCAAGCGTACCAACATCAGAATTGTGGGGGTGCCAGAGGAAGAGAGAGAGCAAGATACTGAAAACCTATTTAAAGAAATAATGACTGAAAACTTCCCACATCTGGTAAAAGAAATAGACTTACAAGTCCAGGAAGCACACAGAACTCCATATAAAAGGAATCCAAAGAGGACTACACCAAGACACATCATAATTAAAATACCAAGACCAAAAGATGAAGAGAGAATATTAAAAGCAGCAAAAGAAAAACAGTTAATTACCTACAAGGGAGCACCCATACAAATGTCAGCTGATTTCTCAAGAGAAACGATGCAGGCCAGATGGGAGTGGCAAGAAATATTCAACGTGATGAGTAGCAAGAACCTACAACCTAGATTACTCTATCCAGCAAAGCTATCATTCAGAATTGAAGGGCAGATAAAGAGCTTCACAGATAAGAAAAAGCTAAAGGAGTTCATCAACACCACACCAGTATTATATGAAATGCTGAAAGGTATTTTTTAAGAAGAGGAAGAAGAAAACGGTAAAGGTAAAAATTATGAACAACAAATACATATCTATCAACAAGTAAATCTAAAAATCAAGTGAATTAGAAATCTGATGAACAGAATAAACTGGTGAATATAATAGAATCAGGAGCACAGAAAGGGAGTGGACTGATAATTCTCAGGGGGAAAGGGGTGAGGGGTGTACAGGGAGAGACTGGACAAAAATCACATACCTATGGATGAGGTCAATGGGAGGGAGGTAAGGGTAGAGTGAAGGATGGGTGCTGGGTGGAGGGGAGCTAAGAAGGGGAAAAAAAGAGAAACGAATGTAATAATCTGAATAATAAAGATTTAATTTAAAAAATAAATAAAATAAAAATATTTTTATTGATTTTTAGAATGAGGGGAAGAGAGAGGGAGAGAGAGCAAAACATCCATCAGCTGCATCCTACATGCCCCCTTCTGGGGATCAGTCTAGAGCCTGTAACTGGGGCATGTGCTCTGACTGGGACTCAAACTGGTGTACTGTATGTTACCAAACCAATTGAGCCACACTGGCCAGAACTTAATATGATTTTAATACATAAGTTTTAAATCAAGGATTTTGTTCAGTTTTGAATGAGATGTAATGATATTGTAGGTCACTAGGATGTCATTGAGCCAATATTCATTGACAGCTTATTATGTGTCTTTTATGATGTTGAAAAGTAGAATATAATGCTGAGGATACTGAACTTAAGTCCTGCTCTCATGTAGATTACATTCTTGCAGAAAGTTTAAGCTTCTAAAATCATAATTCTTTTTTTTTTTTTTGCTGTTGTTAATTCTCACCCGAGAATATTTTCCCCTCATTGATTTTTAGAGAGAGTAGAAGAGAGGAAGCAAGACAAAGATAGAGAAACATTAATATGAGAGAGACGTACCAATTGGTTGTCTCCTTCACTCACTTCAACCAGTGCTGGGCATCAAGCCTGCAACCTAATATATACCCTTGACCAGAATCAAACCCTTGACCCTTCAATTCAAGACCAGTGCTTTAACCACTGAGAAAACTGGCTAAGGCCAAATTCTTTACATAAGGAAATAAATAATAAAAATACTTCTGTTACATTGGCATATCCTGTGATCTAGTAACTGGCTAGAGTCCAGGTTCTAGTACTGAGGATACTCCCTTCTCCACATGGTGATGAAGCTTTTGCACAACAGAATCTTAGTCTTGGTCAGCATTCCTGCAAGAGTGAGTTCAACACAACTGGTAAAGCTGCCACTTTCTGTGGTTACGTTGATATCTATGTTACTCATGGCAGGTCTACATTCTTACTCTTGAAACAAGAATTTCTGAAACTGTCAGTCAGATGATCACACTGCTGCCCAGAGTAACTCTAGCCTGAGTCTAACTTAATCCTTTTCTCTTCTGTGCCAGCTGTTAGGCTGCGGAAAAGGAGACACTCATAAAATTTATGGACTTCACACTCATGTAGCACATTTCTATTGAAGAATTCAAGGCACTTTGGATTTTGATCGTCTTTAATTTAAAATAGCCCTAAGATTTAAGGTGGAAGTGGTAGTTTTTTTGCTCACTAAATGGAGCAGCCTGAGCACAAGTCACCTTACTTCATGCTACAGCTCTAGTACTAAAAATTGGCACCTGAGCTGAATGCTTACAAATCAAGCAGGGTATAATGGTAACATAGCTTTCAGGGTAAAGAAATTCTACAGCAGAAGTGCTTGTAAAGCATACTATTTCTCCATTTATATTTTATTAAAAGTTCGGCTTTATGTATGTTTGGCATAAGGAAATATGCTGTGCCTAAGCTATATTTCTTGGACTGGCATTGTTAGTAGAAGATTCAGTCCAGGACTCTTGTCCTGGATTTTGTTGAAATGTCAGTTGCAAATAAATTTCCATTTGTCTCTAGGGGAAAAATGGAAGATCCTAAGGCTGGTCAATAAGACTTTTTAGAATCTGGGCATTCCCTACATTTTCAATCTTATTTTTTTTTACTATTGGCTATTTTTTTAGCCAATAAAGTGAAATTATTATTAGTTCTCCAGATTGGCTAGTAATACTAAAAAGCTGTGGGCTCAGCATTACTCTTGCCCTGTGCATATAAGCATGGATTTTGGCAGGTATATAAGGAAGGGTGTTCTTCTGGAATAGCTCTTCTTCTTGGTCTTTGGATCATGCTCCTTCTTAGCATGCAAAGTTATTTGTGAATTGTCATGAAAATCTTTCTCAATTTTCTGCCTCAAAATTCATCCTTTGGCAACATACACCTTCTTACTTATCCATTTGTCTTGTCTTTAGACCTTGGCTCATATTGTGCTTATGCTTGAAATGTCTTAGCCAATAAAATTTTCATATCTTTGAAGATTAAAATGTCAATTTTTCCAGAAACACTTCTCTAGTCCACAGGTTATGCAAATTTTCTTCCTTTATTCTTCCATAGTAAACTAAATTGTAATTTCATGTTTGTATTTATATTCATAATAGGTTCTACATACACCCCATTCCATCCTCACCCTACTAACCTGTGAGGTTCCTGAGGATGAGGACCAAAGAATTCATCTTTGCACATCTACCACTCTTAGATAATGCCGATTCTCAATACATGTCCCTTGAATGACTAACTGCTCCATGGTTCTCTGGTCATTAGCCAAGGTTGTTATCTGTGTGGAAACATTTTCTGGAAACATAACTCATTGGCTATGAGTCCTCACTATGGAATTACCCTCCCCCATTCAAAACTATGAAAATCAGATGATGAAAGTGGTGCCAGATTAGAGAAGATCACTATTTCCTCAAGGATATTATGGTATGCCAGTTCCTTTGAAAATTGGGTAATTGAGATATTCACCTTTGGCTTGTTGCTGTCATCTGGATTCATTTATTTCTGAGTGACTCCCTGCTACACTCCCATTGTTGAGTGCCCAGCAGACATTGAAGTCACAGAGATGTAAATTATAAGATAACAAACAACCACAGGCTCCCCAAAGACCCAAGTGGAGGCCCTGGTATCTGGGATTTATTTATCTTCTACAACTGAAATTTTGTAGCCTGGACTTTTGCTCACTCCATGGCAGCAGCCATTGAAACTGTGTTGCCTTAAGCAGAGGTCGGGCTGGCCAGGGTTTGTGGAAAGCTTGGCTTCCTCCATTGCTAGGGACAACCCAAGCCTCCCCTCTGCTCTCTGTGTGGCTGTAGCCATCTTGGTTGGGTTAATTTGCATACTCCCTTGATTGGCTGGTAGGCATGGCTGGTGGGCGTGGCTTTTGGGTGTAGCTGAGGTACAGTCAATTTGCATATTACTCTTTTATTAGATAGGACTAGAGCCTGGTGCATAAATTTGTGCATGTTTGGGGTTCTTCAGCCTGGCTATGATGGAGGACTATTGACGGTGGGGCGGGGGGCAGTTAGTGGGAGAGACTGCAAGAGGTTGGCTAGCTAGGGTAAGTGGCCATAGGAGATTGGTTGTGGGGTGCACTGACCACCAGGGGGGCAGCTCCTGCATTGAGCATCTGTTTCTTGATGGTGAGTGCATGTTATAGTGACTGGTTAACCAGTCATTTGATCATAAAGGTTGCTTAGGCTTTTATATATATAGATTGCATGTATTATGTATATATTACATATATGCATGTATTCTTTATTATACACAAATACAATGTGATTGCTATTCAAACAGAGTTTTAAAACAAATTTTCTAACCATCCACAGTACCGTCTGCTTCTACTTGGACCAACAATGCTGTCATGAAGCCTAAGTCCTTTTGTGCAATTTTGGGTCTGCCATAGTTTTGTCACAACCAGCTTATAGTTTTGAGGCTGCTGAGGCATTTCCTGGTCTCTTCAGAAGTGGCTCATCACTACATGTTAGGTGTTTGAGAAAGTAGTCGTGATGCAGTTTCAACATCCAAGTAAGCCAGCATCAAGAGTCATTAATTCCCAACACCCTAATATATAGATATGAAATAGATTGATGCCAATAAAATAATACTTGTGTGTATTGCAAAGCTTCTGCGAGGATTGAGAGATAAGCACTTAGAGCAGTGACTTTGCACAAAGTGCTATTTAATCTGATCTATTATGACTTTTTTACCAATAATTCTTTAGTGCTTACACTTTAAAAAGCAGTACTTAATCTGATCTTCACAATATTTATAAGGTAAAGCAAACACTATAAGCTGTTATATTAAATGGGGAAACTGAGTATTGCCTAGGGTTATACAAAAGCATGCAGAGAGGAGCACAGCCTCAGAATCCCATCAGTCACTTGTTCAGTGTTGTCTTTGTGAGTAACAACCATTGAGATCAGCAACAGAAAAACAGTAATTTCTATATTACTTCTAAATGGCCCCAAAATAATATACAGTATGTCCCGTCAATACTCCAGGAAGCAATTTCACAGCTATATATTCCTTGACACATTTAAACAAAATTTAATTTCAGCCAGGGTTTATTACTCTGCTCTGTCTTCATTATCTTTAAAAATTGAAAAAGTAATGCTCAAAATTTTAAGACTAAAGAGCCACTGAGAACAAGATTTTAAAATAAAACTGGCTTCTAAACTGAGTCCAGTGCTATTAGTGTGTATAAAACTGACATTCGGTGGTGACTGTTGGGGTTTAAAGTTATCCTTTATTGCCCTAACTCCTTTGGCTCAGTGGAGTCCCAGGTTCCATTCCAGTCAAGGGCATGTACCTTGGTTGCAGGCACATCTCCAATAGGGAGTGTGCAAGAGGCAGCTGATCGATGTTTTTAACTCTCTATCCCTTTCCCTTCCTCTCTTTAAAAAATATATTTAAAAAAAGTAAAGTTATCCTTTGTTGAAGTGGAAAGACAAGGAGATAAATCCAGAGCAGGGATTATTATAGCCAATTTCTGACTTGCTCTGTTCCCCCTGACAAGTCACTTCGCATCCATACCTTGTTATCTTCCAAATGCAAACCAAGGCAAACCCCTGGACCGAAGTGGCATGAGTAAATAAAACATTTATTGGAGCAATTCCTATAGGAACAATATTGCCATATACATGTCAGAATTCTGGGTGGACTTAGGGCTCACAGTTCAGATCTCTTCAGGCAGACACCATTGCTGGCATTGATGCTGGGTGTTACACAGAAATTCTTATTCACCAGATACATTTGGGCCTTGGTGATTTTACTGGGGGATGTGCTCTGAGCATAGTGACTGCCTCTGAGGGATGCATATTAAATCTCCTGTGGCCTGCAAAGCATTGCTGAGAAATTACTTTGGATTAACTAAGACAAAAAGTTTTCCTACAAAAGGCCTACAGCTAAGGACTGGCTGTGCCTCATTCATTTTTCAGGAGGCCTTACTAAGGTATTCCTGGCATCTGTCAAATGTGTGAAACCTGAAGGGATAAAAAGTATGTCTAAAGAGATTGTATTTCTGTTCATATCCATGATTCTTCTTCATCACCTTGTCCCTGATGCTTAATCCCCTTAAATAAGAATTTTATATAATTCCATTGATAAACAGAATTATCTCTTGACCTTCCACAAATTTAAAGGTCCTCAGAATAATTGTTTTAGGATAACATTTGCTCAGGGACTAACTCATATTTCAAATTTATGTTGTTCTTTTTAAAAATTGATATTCATTCTCCAGGTGATCTCATCTAGTTTCATGGCTTTAAGTATAGTCTATATGCTGACCTTCCCATATTTATATCTCTGCTAGAGAGTTTCCTTCAGACTTCAGATTATATATCCAATTGCCTACTTCACACTTGCACTTAGTGCCTGAAAGCATTTTAAGCCAAATACGTCTAAAACAAAAATATTGCTTTTTCCCACCAAACCTGTTATTTTCAAAAGTATTGTCCAATTCTGTGAATGGCAACTTCATTCTTAGTTGATTTTAAAAAAATTAGGGTTATTATTTATTCCTTCCTATCTTACAACTCATACTAAACTCTTCAGAAATTCCTACCGGATTTAAATTTCAGAATCTGATCACTTTGCCAACCCTCCACCACGAGGCTGTCCAAGCCACCACAGCCACTTTGCCAACCCTCCACCACGAGGCTGTCCAAGCCACCACAGCCATTCATCTGAATTATTGTAATAATATTCTAACTGGTTTCCATATCTGTTGTCATTACAGAGTTTCCGGTGTGATCCTTTAAAAATGTAAGTCAGTTCTGACCAGGTGGCTTAGTTGGTTGGAGTGTCATTCCATATACCAAAGGTTGTGGATTTAATTCCCAGTCAGGGCATATACCTAGGTTGCAATTTGATCCCGAGTCAGGGTGAGTATGGGAGGCATCTAATCAATGTTTCTCCCTCTCATTGATTTTTCTCATTCCACTTCCCCTTTTCTCTCTAAGACATATCCTCTGGTGAGGATTTGAAAAAAAAACTAAATCAGTTTTTGTGACCCCTGTGCTGAAACCTTCTGGAATATTCCCAAAATGTGGATAGTAAATATCTTTAAAATGGCCTACAAATCTTATAATATCTATAAGTTCCCTCACATCACCATCTTCATTTCCTAACAATCTTTCTCTTACTCTTTTCCAGGTACTTTCCTGCCTGCTCTACCTCCACAATGTCAGGTAGTATACAATCTCAGGGCATCTGCATTTTTTGCTGCTTTTTCCTGGAATGTTCTGTTGGGAAGGGAAATTTTCTTCTCTACCACTCTGGGTTCTTTTGGCTGGTCCAAGAATTAAACTAATATAAGGCAGATTAACAGGAGAAAAAGCAAATTTAATTTTTGTACATATTGGGGTTCCACAAGAATAGAGGCCTCACAGGCAGGTAAACAATTGGTGCCTATATGCTATTCTGAACTAAGGAAAATGGTAGGAATCTGGGACTTCAAAGGGAGAAATCCAATTCACATGGAGACAAAAAACCAAGTGTTTGATAAACAAATGTATGCTGGGCATATAGAGACACTGATATATAGAGAGAACTTTTGGCCTCCAAACCCTGATGAGTTTCCCCTACCACATGTAGCCCACATTCTTTAGATACCTTTGGTGATAGTGTTCTTCCTGGACCAGGACCTTTATCTAGTTTCTTTTAGGCAGTTAAGGAGGAGATACAAATCTTCCTGGGCCTTTTAGACTTCTGTTGTCTTCAGTTCAAAGTCATTTGTATGCCAGAGTGGCACACCCTGGAAATACCTGTCCTGAACTCTATGGCTCTTTCATCAGGTCCTCTCAAGATGGCCTTGTCTAGTTGTCTGTCAGCTTCCAGGTTCTGAGAGCTGCTTTCTATCCTCATTGCCACCTTTGGATTGCAAATGATATAAAGAGTCTAGAATAATACACTGTCATTTGTGGTTTTCTCTATATCTCATCTTGATGATAAGTTGTCATTTTGTAATCAGTCTTCCTTGAATTATCCTCATTTGAATATGCCATCTCTTTCTTGCTATGACTCTGAGTGAAACAATAATTAGTATTGCATTTAGTACTTGTTGGTACTGGAAGTGGCCATAGGGAATATGAGATTCCCAAATGAGATTTTGACATTAAATTTCTCCTAAAATCAAGGTGCAACATGATTACCTTATATAAGGGAGAGGCTTTACTATTATGCAATTTCTCATTGGTGGTGGTCTAGAAGGATGTGCAGATCATTATGCCAACAATAGAAATTATAAAGATTGTGGAGTAAGCTTGCTTCTTCTCTTCCTTAATAACTTACTTAGGAGAAAAGTAAGCGATATAAATTTATGTAACACATATGGAGAACAAGAGAGCTTCTGTGGAAGCTTTGAAGGAATGTCTCACCTCCTACTATGGGAGGATTTATTTGGCTAAGACAGAAGTCCAGGATGTGGTTGTAAGAGATGTGAAATGGCATCATCAATCAAATGTTCAAGCCTGTAAAGGTTTTTCACCTAAGGAAACTGGTGGAAGAGGAGTTGTACCCAGGGAATTAGGACATTTGAGCAGTCATTGGGCTGAGACCTTTGACCCTCCAACTTCTCCTGAAATTCTCTTGCCAATGGAGGTGGTCACTGTTCCATGCCCTCCCTCTAAATAGTCCTCTTCTGCATGAAAGCTTTTCAATGATTGAGCTTAAGGCTTTTGCCTCATAAACTGGTGCTGATGTTCCTCTGACCCAACCTAACCAATTCTCATTCCTTCTAGACTCAAAATGAGAATTATTTTAAACATAGAACAATTTGAGAAGTTCAAGACCTGCTTCCGTAAGAAAAGAGAATTAGAAAAGGACAGAAGCATTACTCGATCTGTATCAGCAGATGACTGTAGAAGATGTGGGGGAATGAATTCTAAAGGTTTTAAAGTAAGGAAGAATAAAATAAAGATATTATGATACAAAAAATCAAGTAGAAACCCCTGAGACTGCCTCCAATTCTCCCCTATCCCCCACTCCCAAATAATATAATGGACCCAAAACAATGTCTCATTCCTGGGGATACTGTAGAGGTTAGTGTCACTTAAAAAGAAATTGACAAATGAAATGGTTTTGCTTACCACATATTATTTTACGTGCCTATTTGCATGGTACAAAAACCAGATGTATCATGGAGAATAATAGCAGACTATAGCAAACTAAATGATGTGGTGATTATATTTGCAGCTGTGCTATCATTCCATTTCAATCACTGAGGAAAATCAGAGCAGTTTGCATTTACATGGCAGGGACTGCAGTATATTTTTTTATTATTTTTGCCCAAGGGTTATGCCAACTTTCCAACACAATGTTATAATATAATCTAGATGAACCTTGATTATCTTATTATTTCATAAATATCTCATTCCTCTACTGCATAATGATGACATTGTTAACTAGGTCTGCTAAATAGGAATAGCAAACACTCCAGATATCTTAATAAGACATATGTGTTCTAGAGGGTGGAAATAAAAACTATAAATTTCAGAATCTGAAATATGAGCTGTCCAGTAAAAATAATGTGACTTCCTTTCTGAAATGAGGGAAACATTTCTAGACTTTACACAACAATCTCTACTTAGAGAAAGGTATACACTTAAGTCCAGTTAGGATTTTGAAACCAATGCATATTTTGTGCATTATCCTCTTACTCGTTTACTGGTAAATTCGTAAGGCTCTAAGTTTTGAATGTGACCTATAGGAAGAATGGGCTCTGTAGCAGGTCTAGGTTCCAATGTAGACTGGTCTGCTATCTGGGTCTCATAACATAGGATACTACAAGTAAAAAAGTATGTAAGACAGATATACCCTTTGAGTGTCTAGCAAATTCAATAGAAAAAGCAACAGCATGGACACACAGGGATATGGAATAAAGCCATGTCCTTATTTACTGACAACTATTTTCCAGGCTATGGTTGGCACTAAACACTTGATAATGGAATGTAAAATGACTACACAATATGAAATTCTCATTACATATAAAGTATTTTTTAATCAGCAGAATTAAAGTTGAATAGAAACAATAATATTCTACTATGAAGTCAAAGTAGTGTCCAATCTTGAGATCTTCATTGACTGCAGGAGCAGGTGGCTGAGATTCATATTATACTTGCTTTTACTGCTTTGCCATCTTTTCCTCATCCACAGCTATGGCTTCATGGAGAGATCAAAATGACTAGGTAATTATGAAGGCAAAAGCATAGGTCTGATTTATGGATAGATCTCCATGTTTTGCTGGCACCAGCTGAGGGACAGATATTGCACAACAATCACACTCAATGGTGACCTTGAAAGACAGATGACAGTATGATGAAATTATTATCACTCCATGAAAATTCATCAACTGATGGGACTTCATCGTGTCTCTCAGATGTACTTTTTAATTGGATGAAGGACAAGAATGAGTGGTGAAGGGCAAAGCATGTAGAGTATGCTGAATACCTTTCATTTGAAACTACAGATCAACTTTCGCTCTTCTAAATTTTGATATCTTCCCTGGAAGATGGATTTGTGTGGGGTAAATCACAAGCTTCTCTTACTTTCAGCTAAGTATGGCCAGTAGGTATCCCAGAAAGAAGGTCAGAACTATAGTGATATTGACAGGTTTATTCCCATGGCTCTTTTCTTATGAGTTCACTTTACACCATCAGTATTCCTTGACTCACTATCACCTTTATTTTAAGGTAACTTTTCCTGCATAAGTCTATTCTTTTCCGTTTTGATAACTAGTTCCTCCCCTTTTCCTTTTAGGACATTGGTTCGTTATAGCACTGTTCTAACTAATTCTGTATTAATGTACAACTCTTGTGGTTCTGATTCACCCTATCTACACCTTTGTAAATAAAACCTTAATGTTAAAAACGGCCTCCAAGATTTTCCAATTTGAGAGTGCCAACTGGTTTCTATTGGGAAATACACTATTCATTATTTAGAGATCATGCATTTGCAAATAGCAAAAATATTCCAGCTTACCTTGCTTAATCTAAGAAAGCATAGCACTTTATTAGACTGTATCACTAGAAAGTCCAAGGGATAATTCTGTCTTCAGGCATTGTTGAATCCAGGAGCTCACGGGATGTTGGCAGGGCTCTCTCCTTCCCTTGGCTTTACTTCGTGTTACCTTTTGTTTGTAGGCAAAGCCCTTTTACAAAATGAAAAATATGGGCACTCACAGTTCTGGCTATAGTGGTTTTACAGATTGCACTCCCTGAAAAAAGAGTATGTATGATATTGTGAGTTCCCTAACACACATCATGATGTGACCCAATGGGGAACTTCTGGGTGTAGTTGAGGTTGCTTTCCTGGCAGTCATGCAGAAGAAAGTCACAAACCCACTGCAGTTTGGCCCAGGAGGATCTGTGAAAAGAAAAGAACATGGCCTGGTTCACAGGGGTACCTTCTCCCAACCTTCAATTGGAGCTCAGTTTCTTTGAAGTTTAAACTTGAAAACAATGAAGAATGCTAACAGAGTCAGGAGGGTAAACCAAAGGCCAGCTTCTGTTTCAATTGGAACTCTCTTCTTGCCAGAAGATATTGTCATATCTCTTAGTCTCAGAATAAAAGCTGATTAGCAAATTATTTGGAATGGCCTCTCAGCCTCAATATAACCATATTGTCAAACTAAATAATATTTGAAGAGGGATTCTCTTGGGTGAACAGTGAAATAGAACTGCTCAAAGGACATCATAACATGCACAGAAGCCCTCTGCCGAGCTTGCATTTCTTCTTTAGCAACCCATGCTGCTCACGTGACTTGGAACAGTGTGCATGAAATTTTGAGATAAAAAGGAATGTAAAGGAGCCTGCTTGTCTAGGATGGAGGGTATATTCCACCTTCTGTAATCCATAATCCATAATCCATTTTTCATAATCCATAATCCAGTTCAGACAGGTATGGTGGAGTGAGCTCCTTAAAGGAGCCCCCATGGATGCAAGTAGTAGAACCATGAAAAGCCTTCAGGATTTCTTGTTGAAGTATAACGTGAAAGTGGTAGGAATGAAAAACAGCTTTGGCCATGGTATTAGTGGACTAGTGGAAAGGTGGTCACAGCTGTCTAGAAAAGGAGTGCCTGGGGTCTAACAACAGAATTAACAGTTTACTGGAGAGAAAGTAAGAGAAAGAGGTAAAGAAAGTGCTCTATGCTGAAGACAGAATAAAGTTGTGCTAAGAAGTAGTAGACAGAATTCATTGGCCTTGTAAATTCTTGTTTGCACACATCAAGCCAGGAATTAAAGTACTATAGAAATACACATTGCATCTTTCGTAGAATATATAACATTTTGTGACTGGATCGTTTTGCATGTTTTATTCAACAGATGTTAGTTAAATTCTTTATTTTTACTATGTATTTAGTAGCTCCTATGAAATGTATTGTAATATAATGGGAAAATACGTGCTTTGGTGTCTGGTAAGATGGGTTTTAAATACTTATTCTGTCACTTACTAGCTTTGTACCAGTAAGTGACAGAATATGTGATCAAATATCTGATCTTCAATTATAAAATGCTGAACACAATTTATATCTCATGGGACTGCTGTAGACATTAAATTAGATAATGTGTACGAAGTGGTTGCCACAATAATTACTCAACAAATGCTTGCTGATGTTAGTACTACTGATTCCTTAATTAGGAAGGCTCTGTTAAAAGCAGGATAGCATCATACTTACATGGCTAGTTGGTATGTAGGTATATCAATATTTACTCCTACTCACCCCGCCTGTTTCACTTTAAGTTATTTGAACTAACTGAGCACATCAAGATTCACCATATTTTACTTTTCAGCCTGTGGTTTAGTTTAATCTCCCATTGGAATAAAAATGTAGTATATGCTTTGTTAACCTAGCTCACAGACTGCACCTGAGAGGACATAGATGACCTCTGCTGAGATTTAGAGACTAGCTGGAGTTTGAACTTTCTGGTCTCCATTATTCCTATACATTTCAATACCTCAGTATTTTCAATGTGCATTTGAATGTAGCTTCTTGACCTCTGGACCTCCCCTCATTTTGACACAAGTGAATCCTACTCGTGTAGATCTAGTGGCTGTTTTTATATTAGCAGACGAGGAAGGCACACTTAATGGCATAATTGTTCCTCTGATTAAATGGAGTGAGTTAGCCAGGAGGATGTTGCCACAGCATCCAGTTACACAAGTGTACCAGCAGGGGGAAATATGTGAATTAAGGAAAAGTGCCTTTAAAAATTTATTTAATTTTAACTTTTATGTGTGCTATGCAAAAACGGTTACAGCAATTATGTCTTCTTCTTTGCAATTGAGTGTGTCTGGATGGTTCCTCCATTTAAAATTTGACTTACTAAAATAATATTTTGAAAGTTGGAACTTAAAATTGAACATATGAAAATCCTTTTCTTGATTATTTTTTAATGAGGGAAAGTGGCTGGTGTTTGTGGGTGTATCCATTTTGAAATTTTTCTGCTTGCTTTTTGATGATTCTAATTTAGATCTAAGTATCCTGTTTTCATTTTCTTCTCAGTTACCTTGTAATTACAACTTTTTCTGATTTTCCTAGTTATATAAAAGAAAACCCTTGAGATGTGCATCAAAACAAGAACAAAGTTGTGCAAAGCAGAAGTGCCTCATTACAGTTATATTTTTTAAAAAGTTACTTAAGAAATTCAGAATGACCTTATAAAACTCAAAGTGATTTTTTTAGTTTTAATTAGTAAGTGTATTTCTTTGTTTAAAACCTCCATGCTAGACATTTTCAGGTTGCAAAGAACAGCAACATGCTCAGGATACACAGACCTGAGCTTAATGCTCTGAGGATTAAACTCAATCTTTAAATGTAATCCTTTAGAGGGAAACAGCCACAGAGAAAGAATGGGGAACAGAAACTAGAGAGGAGCTATGCTTTGATGCCCCTTGGGAACATCTCATCTTCCTTAAGACACCTGTCAAACTGTGGCTCAGGTGGCATTTGTTGGTCCAATTAGTTGTGATCTAAAGAGCAGGGTCTCATATATAAAGCTCGATATCATGCTAAGGGCCAATCTGGTAGAAATTATGATGTCATAGGCCCATTACCTTTTTTTTCTTAACAGGGCATAATGATGGCAAATATTCAAAGCAAGATAAAGTCCTCTATAGTATATGTCATAACCCAAAATACAAAATACAAGAATATAAAACACATACCCTACTTCACACCCATTAAGATGACTACTCCTAAAACAAAAACAAGAATTGGCAAGAAAATATTGGTGGAAATGTAAAATGCTGCAGTTGCTATGAAAAACAATATGGCAGTTCCTCAGAAAATTAAAAATAGAGTTACTATATGATCCAGCAATCACAGTCTGGGTATAGAGCCAAAAGAATTGAAAACAGGATCTCAGAGATATTTGTACAGCCATGTTCATAGCAACATTATTCTTGGATGCAACCCAAGAGCTCATCAATGGATAAGTAAATAAAATGTGGTCTATATGTGCATGGAATATCATTCAGATTTAAAAAGACAGAAAATTTTGACATGTGCTATCACATGAATAAACTTGAGGATATTATGCTAAGTGAAATAAGCTGGGCACAAGTGGACAAAAACTGTGCAATTCCACTTATATGAGGTATATGCTATAGTCAAATTCATAGAAAGAGAAAGAAGAATGGTAAAAGGGGAAGACAATGTTGAGTTAACATTTAATAGATGCAGAGTTTCAGTTCTGCAGGATGAAAAAAAATTTCTGGAGATGGATGGTTGCACAACAATATGAATGTAACGAATGCCACTGAACTATACACTTAAAAATTAGTAAGATGATGTTACATAAACATTTTTAAAATAGGAAAACACTTTCCAAAGAGCCAGAACATATCACGCAACACACACATACCACCACCACTACCATAGCACATCCATGAAAGAGTCAGCATGGCTTAGTGGGGATAAAGTGTGCAGTCTCTGTAATCAGACTGCCTGAACTCAAATCCTGCCTCTACATCTGACAGCTGTGTGACCCTAGACAACAGCAGCTCTCTGGGCTTCAGTTTCCTCATCTTTACAACTGGGGTAATAATGCTATTTACCTAAAAAGGTTGCTGTAAAGATTACATGAGTTAACACATCCTTTAGAATGGTGTTTACAAGATAGTAGATGCATAAAATGTGATACTTTATTTGAAATGAATTGAGTATATCAAGTATTAGTGACTTTGGCAAGTGCATCTTCTTTTACAGCCTGAAAGAAGGAATTATAATAGAAGGTCCTACTGTCCTAAATGTGAAAGGATACCAGAGATGTTCACAAACACACACACACACACACACACACACACACACACACACACAAAACAAAAAAACCCCACATATATTTGACTCTTCAGACTGCAGACCAACATTCTATCCACTGAGCCAAAAAGCCAGGGCTGGTTTTCAAATATATTTCAGTTAGTTTAGAATTCTATTTTGATGACTTTTCAATTTTTCTTCAGCATTTTAAAGTCCTCATTCTTGAGAGAAACCAAGATGGCAGCATAAGTGAACACCTAAGCTGCTGCCTCGCACAACAATTTCCAAATTACAACTAAAAGACAGAACGGACACCGTCCAGAACCACAGAAAAGCTGGCTGAGTGAAAATTCTACAACTAGAAGTAAAGAGAAGGACTCATGAAGGCTCAGAAGAGCTGTAAAAAGCTGAGGTACAGAGATACGCTCATGGAGAGGACAGGTGGAGGAGGGTATGGCTGGCTTCCTCTAGCGCAGTGGTTCTCAACCTTTTTTTGTGCTGTGACCTTTTAATACAGTTCCTCATGTTGTGGACCCCCAATCATAAAACTATTTTCGTTGCTACTTCATAACTGTAATTTTGCTACTGTTATGAATCATAATGTAAATATCTGTGTTTTCTGATGGTCTTAGGCTCTACAGCAGCGGTTCTCAACTTGTGGGTCACGACTCACAGGTTGAAAACTGCTAGCAAGGTCACCTAAGACCATCGGAAAACAGATATTTACATTATGATTCATTAACAGTAGCAAAATTACAGTTATGAAGTAGCAACGAAAATAATTTTATGATTGGGGGTCACCACAACATGAGGAACTGTATTAAAAGGTCACAGCATTAAAAACGGTTGAGAACCACTGCTTAGTGGGAGGGAGACAGAAAATCCCGACTGCACTGAACCCCAACTCCAAGCGAGACTCATACGGGGCAGTCTGGACTATTGTGAAAAGGAAGGAGTGCACAGAAACTGAGGGGATCTGCGAAAGACATAGGTCTGGGGGCATGCAAAAGTGCATGTGAAAGTGCGCGAGAAAGTATGCACACATGACTGCTGATTGTGCCTCTGGCTTTCTCTAGCGAGAGGAAAACAGAACCTCACAATAGCACTGAAATTCAGTTTTGGGCAAGACCCTGGGGACCCAGACTCATACGGGTCCCTAGAGCACACAGAAACTCAGGGAACTGGAAAGGCAGAGTTCTGGAAGCTCATGCATGTGCACGTGCTCGCGCTAAAGGTAGAAGTCTGGAAGCAAGCATGCATGCACAGACACAGCTGATCTTCATAATCAATTGGCTTGGAGGTCAATTCCCCACAGTGATATCAACAAAAATCAAGGCTTAACTACAACAAAACTGTATACACAGTTCACAAAGGGTTGCACCAAGAGTGTCCACGTCAGGTAACTGGGGAGGCAGAGCTACTGAGCCACATAGGACATATAGCACACAAAGCTACTCTACCAACTCAGGGAAGCAGTGAAATAGTTGGAGACAAAAGAACAGATCACAGACAAAAAAAATGGAGGAAAACAAATTACTAGATATAGAATTCAAAACTGCAGTTATAAGGTTTTTAAAAAAATTTCTAGAAAAAATGGATAAATTTAGCAAGACCCAAGATGAGATGAAAAAGGACCAACTAAAAATTAAACATACACTGACTGCAATAAAAAATATTATACAGAAACCTAACAGCAGACTAGAGGATCAAGTCAAAGATTTGAAATACAGAGAAGCAAAAAACACTCACTGGAAAAGCAAAAAGAAAAAAGAAAAAAAAATGTGAAGATAGTGTAAGAAGCCTCTGGGACAACCTCAAGCATACCAACATTAGAATTATGGGGTGCCAGAAGAAGAGAGAGAAAGATACTGAAAACCTATTTGAAGAAATAATGACTGAAAACTTCCCCCACCTGATGAAAGAAATATACTTACAAGTCCAGGAAATGCACAGAACCCCAAACAAAAGGAATCCAAAGAGGACCACACCAAGACATATCATAATTAAAATACCAAGAGCAAAAGACAAAGAGAGAATATTAAAAGCAGCAAGAGAAAAACAGTTAATTTATGGACAAGGGAGCACTCAAATAATTGTCAGCTGATTTCTCAACAGAAACTATGCAGGCCAGATGGGAGTGACAAGAAATATTTGAAGTGATGAATAGCAAGAACCTATAACCAAGATTACTCTATCCAGCAAAACTATCATTCAGAACTGAAGGGCAGATAAAGAGCTTCACAGATAAGAAAAAACTAAAGGAGTTCATCAACTCCAAACCAGTATTATATGAAATGCTGAAAGGTATTTTTTTAAGAAGAGGAAGAAAAAAAACGGTAAAGGTAAAAGTTATGAACAACAAAATACATATCTATCAACAAGTAAATATAAAAATCAAGTGAATTGGAAACCTGATGAACAGAATAAACTAGTGAATATACTAGAATTAGGGGCATAGAAAGGGAGTGAACTGATAATTCTCAGGAGGAAAGAGGTGAGGGGAGGTGCAAGGAGAGACTGGACAAAAATCATACACTTATGGATGAGGACAATGGGGAGGGGAGGTTAGGGCAGAGGGTGGGTTGGGAGCCAGGTGAAGGGGAGATATGTGGAGATCCGGAGTGGGGGGAGAAGAGGAACAATTGTAATAATCTGAACAATAAAGATTTATTTTAAAAAACAAAAAAAAATGTATTTTATTTTATTAAGTTAGAAGCATCTTTTGCTTGTAATTATTTTTAATTTTTCCATTTACTTAGAGAAAATATACTTCTATACTGGATATTTTACTTTCTCAGACTCAACGACTTGATATTTTTGCTAACTTTACTCTCTGTTATTGTGGCTTGTATTTATTATAAGATGACTTAATGAGCTTTTGAAACATGGTTTGGAATATCTAATGGTGCAAACCAGACTAAGCTAGACACAGGGTTTAATATTTGCATAATAACCACAGTACTCTTAAACTTAAAGCATTTTATTTTGCATAGCAATGACATTCATCATTATGCTGCTCAGAATATAGTGGTAAACTAACCTAGCCAGATGTCCCAATTTAATATAACATACTCTTGTCCTTTTCTCCCTGAACATACCTAATGAGGCTCCTGTTTATTCTGTGTTTTTTTTCATGTCACAATCCACATAGGGCATCTCAAATGATTATGCGTGTGTGAGCTTGTGAATATGAGATTCTTGTTTAAAACAAAAATATCTGTTTTCTCGATTTGTCTTATCTCCTATTGCATTTTCTCAATCTGTATTCTTATTGATGCAATTTAAATACATTTAAGAGCCTAGAGAATATATGTATATCTATGTATATATACTAGAGACCTGGTACACAAAATTCATGCATGAGGGAAGGGGTATCCCTCAGCCCAGCCTGCACCCTCTCCAATCTGGGACCCCTCTCATAATCCAGGAATGATGGATCCCAACTGCTCATCTGGCTGCCTTCCTGATAACCCCTAACTGCTTCTGCCTGCCAGCCTGCTCACCCCCAACTGCCCCCCACGGCTGGACTGCTCACTCTAAACTGCACCCTCCCCGCTGCTGTCCTGATCACCTCCAATTGACCCCCACTGATGGCCTGCTCACCCCCAACTGTTCCCCCTGCTTGTCTACTTAGCCCCAAGGCCCCCTGCCATCCCATCCTGGCCTGCAACCCAAGGTCCTAGCCCCTCCTTTTTTCTTTTTCTTTTGTTTTTCTTTTCAGTGCCTCCTTGAGTGGAGGCCAGGGCCAGCTGGAAGCAAGTATCTAGGGTTTATTTATCTTCTGCAATTGAAACTGTAGCATTGAGCAGAGGCCAGGGCAGGTGGGAAGCTTGGCTTCCTCCATCACTGGGGCAACCCAAGCCTCCTGCTCAGCTCCAGCTCTGTGGCCATTTTTGTTGGGATTTATTTATCTTCTATAATTGTTGCCTTGAGTGGAGGCCAGGGCCAGCCAGGAAGCTTGGCTTCCTCCATTGCCAGGGCAACCCGAATCTTCTGCTTGCTCCAGTTCTGTGGCTGGCTGCCATCTTGGTTGGGTTAATTTACATACTTGCTCCTGATTGGCTGGTGGGCATGGCTTGTTATGGGAATAGCAGAGTGATGGTTAATTTGCATGTTTCTCTTTTATTAGTATAGATATGTACATAATAAAAGAGTAACATGCTAATTGACCATACCTTCACCACACCTATTAGACAATCAGGAAAGAGTATGCAAATTAATTCAACAAAGATGGAGAGTTAATTTGCATACACAGGCATGGAGTGGCTGAAGGTGGGTGGGATGCAGGTATTCCAACCCAGCAGCTCCGCATCTCTGGGCAGCATGCAAAGATGCCTTCAGGCTAGAGTGGAAAGGCGGCTCCAGCCAGAGTAAAGGTGCAGCCAGCAGCCAGGGGAAGGAAGGCCCATTCTTGCATGATTTTGTGCATCAGGCCTCTAATCTATCTATATCTATATCTATATATCTATATCTATATCTATATCTATATCTATATCTATATCTATATCTATATCTATCTATACATATGTGTGTGTACATATATATATGTGTATATATAGTTGCTTTAGAATAAGTGTCATGTGATTCAAAAATATTCTTTTTAATTAGCCATATAGAGAATATAGGTATTGTCCTGGCTGCCACAAAGTCATGTTTTTCAATGATATATGGAAATTTTTAAAATGATGGGTCTTTGTTGTATTCCTTTTTTACTTAAATAACAGTTATGTGCATGAAGTTTGGCATCATTTAGACCCAGCCTGCTGCTTTTCTATTTGCTAGTTGTGTGACTTTGGGAAAACGAATCTCTCTAACCCTCACTTTTCTTATATAGAAAGTGAAGTAACAATACCTATCTTTTAGGGTTGTTACAAGGATTAAGTGTGAAGCATAGACTATAGCTTCCTTCTCAGGCTGGCTCCCCATCAGGGTAGCAAGATGGCTAGAAGTGGCTTTAGACTTACACCTGACTGGTTAAATAAATATAGGCAAGAAAGCTACAAAAGACAAAGAGCTGACCTTCATTTGAGTGTCTCAGATCAAATGTACAGTCTATAAAGGAATCCCTATGTCTGTAAGTAAGGAACACATGAAATTGCCAGGATCTCCTGCCAGAAAAACATTGATGAGAGAAAAACATCGACCAGCTGCTTCCTGCACACCCCCTACTGGGGATGTGCCCACAACCAAGGCACATGCCCTTGACCAGAATCGAACCTGGGACCTTTCAGTCTGTAGGCTGACACTCTATCCACTGAGCCAGACCGCATCTTTTTCCTTTTAAGTTACCCTGAAGTATAATATGCAGGTGATAAAATTCATTCATGTTGATGAGTTTTGATAAATGTACACTGTGGAGAGCAGCTACAGCATTTGGACAGGTTCAAGCCTCAGACTAATGAGAGGGCACAGTCTTCTCATGGCAAAGCCATGTGCAGCACTCCAAAGGCTATAGTTGTAAGCTTGATTTTATGGTCTGAACCTGTGCTCCCATGTAACTAAGTGATATATGCTGGGAGAAGTGCAGCAAGTGCTGCCAAAACAATGCTTGATAGAGTTCAGGTGCATGGAATTGAGTAGATTTGCAACCCCTGAGAACATTGTAAACATGTTGACCACACTCTTATTGTGCCTTGTGGAATCTGGCTATAAAATAAAGACTCGGCTTGCAGGTTGTGGTATTGTCTCTCCATCTGAGAGCAGTGTCCCACCTAGCCCCAGCTTGTCTATCTTTTTAAATCCCTCACACCTCCACCTCAGGTTTATCCCTGGTGGTGCTGAGTGCGACTTAGTATTCTATTGTAGAACCACCACCAGGTCAAGGCACAAAATATTTCTGTTACCTCAACAAGTTTTTCTGTGCCTCTTAGAGTCTAGCTTTTCTATAGTCCCTGCCCCTCAAACTAATGATATGCCTGCTATCACTAGAGTTTTGCCATTTCTTTTAGAATTTCATCTGAAATGAATCAAACAATCTTTTATTTGCCCTTCTATTTAGCATGCTAAATGCTTTTTAGTGTAATGCATGTTTCTGCCTATATAAGTAATTCTTTTTTATTTTTTTACTGGATGCTGAACAATAAAAATATTATGTAGTTGAACATTGGATTTTGTTATATTCTTTTAAGGATTATGAGACTGCTTAGCATACAATTAATCATAAGAGTTGCCTTTTAAAATTTGCCTTTTAAATTGTATTAATGTGGGTGCACAACAGCTTTTAATCTACAGTTTTATTTAGCCCTGATATCACTGTGATACACTTTTAAAGAATCTACTCAAAGTTCCCTATGCTAGGAGGCTTTCCAGCTTGGCTGATGAGAATGAAAACTCCAGTCAAGTCTGAACCCCCAGGATTATTTCACTTACTGATGTCTGGTGATTCTTTTCCTCTACCTCAAGTCATTACATCTTACTGAGCACAGATTAATAATCAGCCAAGACATATAGATACCCTGTGCACTTCCCTGTGTAGTTACATCTTCTTTGCTATTTTACCCCATAAAATTCTGGCTGTCTCAGCTTTCCTGATCTCCAGTCTCTTCTTCTCAATGTGGCCAGATTATGGATTGTTTGAATTCCCCTACCTATAGTCGGGCCTGCAATCTGACTCCAGGTAGTACAACAGTTATAATACTCTATCCTATTTATTTCCCTCCTCTGAGGGATGAAAGTCCTATATAGCCAGGACTTTCTTCTGTTTGAAAAAAATTATTTTATATATTTTGTCTAGACTTATAATTGTTAGTGATAATAAGAAAAGTCCTCTGCTAGCTAAATTGTTTATGAGAAGCAACAAAAGCTCTTATTATTCTTAAAGCTGGAGTCTAAGTTGGTTCAACCAACAGGCTATGAGAGAAAAGAGATGAACCTCAAAAGAAAATAAAGTTTGTAATTTTCCTTTGATATACAAAAATAGTGACTATGGATGCTGACTAGGCAAATGAGCAGCACTGTTCATAGTAATGCTATTATAGAATTAGAATTTCTGCTAATTTCATATTACTTATTTTACCTATTTTGTGATGCCTGAAGTATCACAATAATACATTCATTCCTTTAAAGTTTAATTATTCTTTATTTAAATCAATAAAAGATCTTCTAAAATAGTAATAAATTTAAGTTTCATAAATTATCTTGGGCAAATAAAGGTATCAAAGCATTTGATTAAAGTTCTACTTGATATTGAAGAGCAAGAGAAAATGAGACGTTTGCATCAAGGGATTCCAAGAAAGAGGTGGAGTTCCAAACAAAGCCTATTCATTATTTAGAAATTATTTTTCATCTAAGAGCAAACTTTCACTGCAGCTTAAAATTAATAAGCTGGGCCATATTGATTTGAGATCAGAAAAGTTTATGCCATAGAACAATCACTTTTAAAAATATTATTGGCAAGGTGCTAATCCCTTAAATTCTGGCATTGTCCCAGGCTACAAGGGGTCATTTTTTCCTATTAAGATTATTGAGGTATAATTGATACACAATAAACTGAATGTGTTTAAAGTATTTCATTAGATACATTTTGACACATGAGAGTATTTTTATAAAATCATAACCACAATCAAGATAATGAACAGACACATCACCTAAAAACGTTTCCCTGCCCTACTTTATACCCCATCCCAAGTAACCAGGGATCTGCTTTCTGTCACTAAGATTACTTCTAACTAAAATGTTTCAGAAATAGAATAATCTTGAAGGCGTTTTTTTTTTTTTTTACTGTATTTAATTTTTTTTTTTTTTACTCAATATAATACCTCTGAGGTTCACCCATGTTGTTGAGTATATCAATTCCCTCCTCTAAGGTCCTGCATTGTCTATAATTGTAGATTTACTGTTTTTTTCTTGAAGCACCATCAGTTTTTGCTTCATCTTAATTCAAATTCTATTGTTAAGTGCATAAACACTTAGGATTGCTATGTTCTCTTGAATAGTTGACTCCATTATCAATATGAAAATAATCCTTTTTACTCTCATTGATACTCTTTATTCTGAAATCTGCTTTATCAGATATTAATTTAGACACTGGCTTTCTTTGGATTAGTGTTAACATGTGTATCTTATTACAATTTTTTACTCTCAACCTATTTTTAAGTGGGTTCCTGATAGGAAGCATATAGTTGGTTTTGTTTATGTATAATTTGACAGTCTGTACCTTTTAATTGATGTGTTGATATAATTTACATTTGGTCTAAGTCTTTCCCTGTTCTAAACAGCATATCACCCACCATAATCTGAAGACAAACTCTTAATACTTCCTATTATAATTATTTCTCTTTACTTTGGTTCTAGGCTAAAGAGGCAAAATTATAATTATAATGCTGCATTCCATTGGTTTTCATGCATTAGCCACTAATAAGAACCACTGTAGTCTACCTAAAAGTTGTATTTCTCATTGTAAAGTTGTCCATTGATATCCTGGTTACACAGCTGTCTGTGTAACCCCCTGAGTGTGCTGATATATTGCACCCTGCTAGCCTTTGGACTTGATGATCTCATTGAGGTACTTCTGCCTTTTGAGGCTCTGAATGGATTCTCTGCCTTCCCAGCTGGCTTTTTCTCATTTTGCTCTGACTGAGACAGGGCTTGGTACTAAGTGAGTGGTTTATGAAGTATTTGCATAAGAATCATCTGGAGTATGTCTTGTAGTGTAGATTTCTGGGACCAAACTCAGGCTAATTGAATTTATCTCTGGCAGGTAGGCCTCAGGAATTTATATTTAACAAGCTTTCTAGTTGATTTTTATGCACACTGAAATGTGTAAACCAGCATTCTATATCACAAACTCTGACAAAGGAATTTAATGATACCTTGTATTTATTAAAATTATAAATTAAAGGTTAATAATCCTAAAGTTATTAAAAATAAGCATCCTCTGTATTTATGATATTTATAAACCCTACACATGTATTACTATATTAATGTGTTATTTAGATCATAAACTTGGCATAAATTAATCCTATGACATTTAAAATATATAAAAAATGAAAGTTTTAATATTTTTATGCCTATATTCTGATAGTAGCATTGTATCCACTCATTTTGCAGGCCCATGTTATAAACCTTGGGGAGCTGGATAGGCTGAGGTCTATTTCCAATAATTTTATAAGGAAGAACCAACACAGATGCCCCAAACAAATTTTTGAAGAACTGATTCTCAATCATGATGATGCCCAGGTTTCATTCCTTACCACTGAAATATGAATCTGGGATGGGACTCAGGCATGAATATGTTAAAAAGTTTCCCATGTAATCACAATGTGCAAAGTGGGTAAGCCTGTTACAATTAGAACAATGATCCTTAAACTTTAGCATGCATAGGAATTGCCTGGAGAGCTTGTTAAAACTCAGATTCCTGTGCTGTATTTGCAGATGGGTTTAGGTGGGACTGAGTATTGTATTTTTAAGAAGCTCCCAGGTGAAGCTGCTGTTATTGGTCTGTGGCCATACTCAGCAGCATGAGGAGTGATTGTGAAGCCTTTAGAGACTTTCAAACAGGTCTTCACTTTTGATAATATCATCCAGTTCTTAGTAATTAAAAACTTAGATTCGGATTTGCCTATATTCATAAACTATGCCTTGGAGAAGAACATAATTACTTAAGAATTGCTTATCTATAGGCTCTATCTTACATATTTGAGAAAGACCAGTTATCACACACTGTTAGCTGGGTCATCCTGACCATGACTTCTGTGACCGACAGTAACATTATGGCCATGTGGTGAGCAAGACATATCAACTAGTTTATATTTACCTTTACTTCTTTATTTAATTTAAAAATATATATATATTATTGATTTCAGAGAAGAAGGGAGAGGGAGATAGAAACATCAATGGTAAGAGAGAATGATTGATTGGCCACCTTATGCATGTCCCCTTACTGGGGATTGAGCCTACAACCTGGGTATGTGCCCTGACCAGAATAGAACTGTGACTGCCTGCTTCATAGGTCCACACTCAATCACTGAGCCACACAGGCCAGGCTCTTTCACTGAATTGTTTGTTTAATATCTTATATTCTTGATATAACATAGAGTTTGGTTTATATAATTGAAGGGCCTTCCTTATTCCAGATTTAGGTCTTCATGAACTGCTTTGATACCAGTCCTCAAATCTCAAAATTAGTCAAAGAGGAAACAGGAGTGACGAGACTCAGTTCTAATTTGACTCTGCCATTAAGTCTAATTTTAAGAAAGACACTTTAAACTTCTTAAGTGGGCCTCATTTTCTTCATTTATAAAATAAGGAGATGGACAAGATAAATATTAAGTTCTTTTCCAGTTCTAAAACTGTTTTCTCTATAATTTCACAAAATACCAGACCCACAGAGCACAAGTTGTTTATTTTGTGAGCTGTTGGTTCAGTAATTTAGTACATTTGAAAAAATAAATAAATAAATAAGGAGCTCAAAAGCCTAGCTTTCTTGAGGTTTAGTTTTTCAGTTTTTAAGGCAGAGTAAACACAATTAAAATGGGTATAGCTCCACTGTCGCTTTGCTTGATCCTATTGTGATGAAGAAACCTCCACAGCATTCATCTGAGGTGATAAAAATCATGTTTCAATCTTCCATTGGCAAAACAAAAGGACTCTGCAATGTTTGAAATTGTATTCTTTTGTATAAAAGTCCATGTGCTAAATAAAGAATCTTGTTAACATTTTTGCCAGACCAAAAAAAAAAAAAAAAAAAGAAGATTAGTGACTTTTAATAGGGTTGTAAATTGGAGCATCCAATAATTTAGCCTGATATAGAGTAGTAGTTGGGTAAGTTACAGCAACCTATTGCAAGAGAGAACTTAAAAGGTGAGATTTAGTTTACCACTGATTTTATAATATAAAGGATTATATCATAGGATTGAATAATATAAAGATGTAAACTGAATTGTAATAATTATACAAAAACATGGGGAGATAGTTAAAATATGACAACTGTACAGAATATGTATTCTAATAATCATGGTACAAAATTTATTATGAAAATAGAAAAGGTGGACAGAGACTATACAATATACAACAGTAATATAAGAATAAAGATAGTCTGGGAGACTTTTTTCCTTTATATCCTTAACTTTCCTAACTTTTTATGTTTATGTGTCATCTTTATATCTTTAATGCACAAACTCTGAGCCATATACCTATTGCAAGAGAGAATTTAAAAGGTGGGATTTAGTTTATCACCAATTTTAAGTACTAACAATCTAGTAACATACAGTGTTCGGATTGAAAGAGCTAGGTGGGAAACTCTTTGGAGATAGATAATCCTATATAATCAAGAGGTAATATACAAATTTACCATCACCTCCTCTCACAATATGACCTCCCCCATGTGGTCACAAGATGGCTGCTCCTATGTGGTCACAGGAAGGCCACCACAAGATGGCCAGTTGGGGAGGGCAGTTGTGGGTGATCAGGCCAGCAGGGAAGGGCAGTTAGGGGTGACGAGGTCTGAAGGAGAGGGCAGTTGGAAGTAACCAGGCTAGCAGGAGAGGGCTGTTGGGATTGATCAGGCCAGCAGGGGAGGGGAGTTTAGGGCAATTGGGCCAGCACATGACTGGTGAGGGGATGATCAGCCTGGCAGGCAAAAGTGTTTAGGGGCAATCAGGCAGGCAGGCAAGTGAGCAGTGTAGTCCTTGATTGTGAGAGGGATGTCAGGATGTCCAACAGCTGGTTTATGACCAATGGATTGGGCCTAAACCGGCTTTTGGACATCCCCCAAGGAGTCCCAGATTGGAAAAGGTGCAGGGTGGACTGAGGTACACCTCCCTTCCCCCAGTGCACGAATCTCATGCACCAGGCCTCTAGTGTGTGTGTGCGTGTGTGTGTGTGTGTGTGTGTGTGTGTGTGTGTGTTTGTATATATAAAAGCCTAAGTGACTATCATGACCAAATGACCGGAATGACCAGTTTACCAGTCACTATGATGCTCAATGACTAGCAGGGGGTAGATGGTCAACATAGGAGCTACCCCCTGATGGTCAGTGCACTCTGACAGCCAACCTCCCACAACCAGCCAACCTCCCACAGCTGGCAACCTCCCACAGTCCCTCCCTCTGATCTGCCCTGATCGCTGGCCAGGCCTAGGGACCCCACCCATGCACAAATTCATGCACTAAGCCTCTAGTTCAAGAATATAAGGGGAGCCTGATTTCAGTCAAAGAGTAAAGATATAAATATATTTTAAGGTGCGGTAGCACTTAGATAACAAATGTATGCAGACAGAAATGATTACTAAGTAATTTCAGAGTTGCTAATTGCCCAGATACTCACTAGAAGTCCATTTCACTGCTCACTTACCCAGCAGAATGTTGTAGAATGTTTTTACTCAGTTGGGACCATGTAGCCTTCTACTCCTATGGCTTGTAGACAAATGGCACCCACAGGGAAAATTCTACTTCACATTGTCAGTTTTCGATATGCAACCAGATCACTGTTGTGCTTTATTAAAGGCATAAATCTGAGCTTATGCTAAATATGTATGGAATAAATTTGATTTGTACATCTTTATAAAATCCAAGAGTTACTCCAGTGTCCAAAGACAGCCTGCTTACTGTCTCATTAAAGGATCAGCACCACAAGCTAATACCTACTTCTTCAATGATCGGTAATTCATATGATATGAAAACTACTCATTTTATTATTATTAAAATGCAGTTAAAGTTACACTTTTAAGTTAGAAAAGAAATCTCTGTAAGTATGTAGAGAATTGAAGTAGGAGCAGGTGGCAGGAGAATAAAAGGAGACGAAGAGCGGAAAGTAAAGGGATATCTACCTGTGCTTGATTGAAGAGAAAAATAATGATGCTTTTCTAATGATGTGAACAAGTACTTCAAAGATCTGCCATCAGCAGAAAAGTCATCAGAGTCACTTTGATGATGAATCAGCTGAGTAGCAAATCCTATTGCATATGCAGTACTTCAAAAGCAGTATCACAATTCCTGAGTGATATGCTCTTCAAATTACCCTTTCAGGGCATCCGGAGAAAATAATGTTTGTGTATGGAGTCTCAAAAAATAACTGATAGGCATGGTGATATTTTGTGGCCTATTATTAGGTTCAGAGTAGCTTCTGTAATAATTAAAAACACCAAATTTGCTAGCTCAGCACAAGAGCAGTTATTTCTCATTGATGTAGCAATCCAATGAGGATTAGTCATATGTTCCCACCTGCCTGCAATGGAGGCTGGGAAATGTAATTTGTGCCTGCAAAGCCACTTCTCAGTGCCATCACTGTACTCTGGTGATTTGGTGGGCAGTCAACTCTCTTCCACATGAGCTGTCACTGTCCCCAGAAAATAGCAACATAATCCTATTTGATTAAGTTTTCTGATAATTTCATTGGGATGCACACAAGTGATCTATATTCAGTTCTCTACATTTAAAAGTAAAAATGATTATGCTCAGTTCAATTCAATAAAAAATATTGTTGAACTAAATATTATAGGTATCTAATATTGTTGAGATGCTAGGTACAGTGTTAGATTCTGTAAATATCAATAGTAAGTAAAATACTGTTAGTTTCCTCAGGTAACTAATAGAGAATACATTCTAATAAAATCCAATTTCAATACAATGTAATAAGTGCTAATCTTTTAAGAGTGTGAAAGGTTTACTCTTCCTATAGTTGAATGAAGCATCGTTCATTAGAGGAGTAATTGTCACAAACTCAGATACAACTTATTGACATTTGAATTAAGATTATGTCACAGGTAAAAAAATAAAACAAACTCTATAAAATTTTAGTAAGTCTCTATGATGTAACCATATAGAGAACTTGATGTGCATCAAAAAATATTATTTTAAAGAAAATATAATTCTCTTTTTCCAAAGTGGGTGCAGACTCAGACTAGCCAACACCTTTTTTATTCCATAATGTAACACATGCAGTCAGTCTTTTCTTGACAACTAGTAGGAATATGTATTTTAAATGCGCTTTGTTCATGAAGTTCTCCTCAGTACAGAGGAGTCTGACATGTCACATCACAACACAACCACGGAACATATGACCAACAGTTCACCTTTCCCATATCATTACTTTCTATGTTCTTTAGTATCCTGCCCAGCCAAGACTTGCTACCTTCAATTCCACTCTTGCACTTTTTGTTAAAGAATCAAAGGCACTTTGGATCTTCATAAAATGTTAGGTATTGTAATGGAAAGCTATTAAACCCAAAGAGCCTGGGTCTGCCTTTATGTGACATAAAAAATGCATTTAGCCATTCAGTGTCTTAGTTTCTTCATGTGTGAAATCAGAGTTTCAGATTAATGAAGCTTCAGTTCCCTAGTATTCTGCTCATTGAGTCAATTGTTCTAATACATTTTACATAATTATGTTGCCTACACAGGGCATTTCAGTGTAAAAAAAAAAAGCCCAGTGGATATAGGCTTTTTAAATAATAGCCCTTTTATTATTTATATATAATTTGTTCATTTGGAAATCTGTTTATACTAGCTTCAGTGTGTGATTTTAGTTTCTTTTGTGCTGTATCTTTCTTATCCTCATAAATGCAAATGACTGCCCACCTGAAACTTATTTCATAAGCTACAAACTAAAAATTTGCACAATTCTTTTGTTTGGCAAAACCCGACTGAGGAAGATAATGTATTGAAATAAATAGGCTTGGTTTTGGGAATGCTTCAAATTTTGAATCCTTGGCAGGGTTGGACTTCCACTGGAAAATAAAATTAGCCAATGCTCTGGCTCAAAATCTTCTCAAAGATAAAGCTATTGGGATTACTCTAATGCATTCAAGGTGTCCATGTACTTTGAGTACAGTTAATAATCAGCTCCCTGGAAAATATGATGAAGACACTGGCAGAGTATCAAAGTTCAGCAAAATCAACTCTATGCATATCCAAGCCTTCCATTTCCAAAATAGATTGGTGGGTTTCAGGCTTATCATTTCACTTGGAATGTGGACTTTGGGAGTGTGGGAAGCCTTTTTCATAATCACAGGGAAGAGGACAATGAACTTTGCCTCCCACATTTGGTACATGTTCTCATGTTGTTTCATCTTAGCATCTTAAACTCAAAGGGCTCCCTCCAAAGGAGAAGGCCACCCAGGAGCTGCAATGAAAGAGCATGTGGAGGTAGTTGTGGTGAAGTCTGACTGTGGTCCCTGAGAGCCCCCTTTCTTGTGTTTTTTATACTTTTGAGTAATATTTGAGTGCACCTAATAAGAGAGATGTTCTTCCCACCAAACTCATCTTGTAGGAATCCTGGAGCAGGAATTCTTCTCAAAAGGATTGGATTCCAAAAGTGAATTATGAGATTACATTACTGTTCCAAAATACAGAGAAAATAATAAAAACATTTCAGATGATGAGTAATTTAGCCATAGGTAGGGTTCAGAGAAAAGGGTTTAATTGTCATAACTGAATAAAGACTCTCCCTTTCTATTCAGAAATTCTGTGACTCCCAGCAGTCATTTTCAACCAAGGAGGTGAAGTGCAGGGTGTATCAATCACCAGAGATGCCTTTTCAATTCACACTTTCTCTCTTCTCAATGGGCCTCACTTTCTTCTCAAGATTCTGGCACATTCTGCCCATGGGACATCATGGACTGAACATGCCACTGTGGTCAATAGTTACTTATATACTGGGTTGTATGTCCTGGATATTGACCTGAAAAAAAGGCTGAGAAGCAGTTCTCCCATCACCCCACCCCCACCTCCCAGCAATACTTCTTAACAGTGTCCCTCGTTCTTCTGGAATTCATGAAGTTAGAGATGGAAGCCTGAAGGCCATGCTCATTATTTTCTAAAACGACCTGATGGAAGCTTTATATCTCTAGCTGCTGGTGAAACCTTTTCTCTGGTCTTAAAGCTCAAGTTATATCAATTCATGGTGCTTCACTATTGCAATTTGGAAACTCTGATGAACACTCACATGTCCCTGGATGAATAGAATTGGAAAAACTAAATTTCTATTTAATTGAGTTTCATTATTTAATAGATAGACCACTTCAAAACATGGACACATAAAAAAATAATTAAAAGGGAATATGATGTCTGAAAAGTTTGGATACCACTGACCTCAAGTGAAGTAAGATAAGTAACAGGAAGAAATAACTGTTGATTTATCTTTAATTAATAACTTTCTTAGTCATAGTAATGTACATATGTATGTAAGTGCACACACACACACACGTATATATGTGTGTGTGTGTGTATGTGTGTGTATGTGTGTTTATATATTGTTCTAAAGTAGGACTGAAGAAAGGACAAATCTATTATTAAGGATAAAGTTCTCTATTTATTGAGAGCTGTAATAATTAATTTTAATTATGATTTAAAAATATTATTCATGTTTTATTTATCTTCAGCAAATTTGAGTTTCACACCCTCACTTTTCTTGGGATGGGTGTGGGTGGTGAGATTGTGGGAGGCTCAGCTTCATAACATTTTATAAAATTACTATCCTCAGTAAGTTCTGGGTATTATGTAAAGTGTGAAAGGCTGGATCAGGAAGAGATTAACCAAAAAACTTACATGCATAGATGCATAGTCCATGGACACAGACAACAGTGTAGTGAAGTCCTGGGGTGGGGCAGGAGCCTGGTAGAGGGGGACAAAAGAGAAAAAGTGGGGGACATTGTAATACTCTCCACAATAAAAATAAATTTAAAAAGAAAACAAACACACAAAGAAAAAATTTTAAATTGTAGCATCTGTTTTAATATAATGATATATATGTACACATATATACTATTTTAAAAATATGTAATTGTATACTGTAATCATTATAAAACATAAATAATCCTTACTTTCATATTATCAAAGTAAAAGAGTATGTATAGAAGTCAGTCTAACATTGTTGCATTTGTCCTTTAAAGTTGGAATACATAAAATCCTTAGCATAATGTATTTTATCTTATTTCAGTTTTCATCATTAACTATAAATACCTTTAGGAATGTGCCAACTAATAACCAAAATCTCTTCACAGTTATTAAAGTACCATTAAGTCACATAAAACAAGTAACCTAAAAAAAATACATCTGAAAATATGATGCTCATTAATATAGTACTTTTTGTACAATGGATGATAAGTTAACGTCTGTGCATTTGGGTTTTTTCCCCCTATTATATATAATTAGTAGAGTTTCTACTAGCAAACTGTTATTAGGAAACTTGTTACTAAGGCAAGAAAATCACAGGGGAGAGGTAGGAGGCCTTGAAAGCTACCAGTTTTTAACTTTTGGAGAGCAGGAAGCTGTTTGTCCTTTTCTCTATTTCCTTCCCAATACCAGTTAGAACCAGAAGGGGAAAGATAAGGGTGGGGTGCTTTGATAAATGGCAGTGAGGAGCAGGGCATGAGAAGGGGGACAGGTCTGAGAGAACTAATATCTGGGTCTGTTGGTTTGATCTTCAGGGGATCAGTGAGAAAACAATGAAAGAAGGCCTGCTGTGCTGATTTTCCTTCCCAGAAAAAAAGGTGTCTTTTAATTCTGCAACTAAAGTGCATTCTAGAAGGATTCTGCTTTTTACAATTGTAGGCAACATGTCCTTGAGGTCCCAGGTCATCCTTTGAAGTTGCTTGCACAGAGAGCAAAATACATTATTGATATCAACTCCATTCATTCACATAATGTTTACCAATATTTTAGCTCTTTTGGAGTGATACCGGGCTACCTCATTTTCATTATACAGTCGATGGTTACAGTGACTCCCCAGTCCAATTTTATCAAAAGGAGATCAGGCAGAGAACAAAAGAAGAGCAATGAAGGCTGCCAGGCATTTGCACTGTGAGATAACATTGTATGGATTCATCTTTTTTCAATCCCCTTTTCACCTCTGCCTGTTTCCACTGCAAAGCAGGAATAATGATTGGAAACTCGGAAGCAGCTTGACATCTGTTCCACTTCATGTGTCTGATATCTGTACTCTGTCGGCGTGCACTTTCGACAGGAGAGAGAGTGAGCCCAGAGTGCCGGGCCTCAAGAACCAGCATAACACAGACTCTTCCTTCTGTGGGCCTTTGAGTCAGAGGGCTCAGAACAAAGTCAGGAAGGGAGTTTCCCAGTTTGCACCGAGAGCCTAACAAACAATTGCAGAGAAAACTCAGAGCTCATTGTATCGTCTCTTTCTCAGCAGTTCCAGGAATCTTCACCCTGCTTTGAACTTTTCAGTATATTTTTTATCCTCTATGTTTTTTCTCCTCATCATTAAACGTGAACATATATACTCTGTATGCACATCAGCCTCTCAACAGTTGTGGGCAGGTTGGAAATATGATAAATTTGAGCTAGTAGGATGGGGGCAGCATGAGAGCCATGAAAATGTATCACATGATGTGCTATGGGGAGCGTAATTGATGGATGGTCCTACCACTGCCTCCTGAATCCTCCATGGCCATGCACAGGACCCTGCTTCTGGAAGACCCACTCTTGCAAGAGATAGGACTCCTCATGGGTGATCTTTCCTTGCAGACGTTTTGGGGCCCAGCTGAGGCCTTTTAGAGCTGTGCTGCAGTGTGAGACTTTCTATTGATCCCCCTTCCTTTCTTCCTTGTCCCACAGAAGTCAGACCTGCAGGCCATTCTGGAGGCTTTCCCTGTCTCCTCCAGCCTCCTCCCATTAGTGGTTTTCTCTAATCAATCGCTTGCAAGGCTAATATTGTCATGGCATCTGCTCCTAGGAGGACCTGAGCTAACACAGAAGTGGACTTTCTCCTGCTTGCCAGGAGAAAGTGATTATTTACATTTAAAATATTCAAATAGGATTCTGAATTGTGCTGGCCACCTTTTCTTTCCCTTAACTCCTTTGTCTCTTCCCAAATTAACTTCTTCAGCTAACTGCTACAAAGGGCAAGATAATAAATGTTTTATTTTATAGGTGATATAATCTCTGCTGCAGCTACTCAACTATGCTATCACAGTGTGACAGTACCCATAGGTAATACATAAAAGAATGGACAAAGCTCTGTTCCAAAAAAAACTTTATTTAAAAAAGAGGTGGTCGGACATATTTGGTCTGTGAGTTTATACAATCAGTGGCCAGATTATTATGATCTCTGAACCCATAATAATCTGGCCACTCAGTGTAGTTTGCAGATTCTTGGTCTTTCAAGTTTATATTGGAAGTGTGCCTTGCCCTAACTTATTTAGTCATTTATTTAGGCCCCTAAAAACCAAGATCATTGTAGCTAAACGACCAGGAAGGTCTTTTTTGTGTATAGGTACCTGCTCCTTTGGAAAGGCCTCACCCTGCATTCAGCATCATATTCCCTTCCTCAGGGGCCTGGAGTGCCCCTGCTGCCCACTTCTCAGCTCTTTCATTCTGCTTAGACATTGCTAAGCTCTTCATTTTCTATTCTAACAAATTCAACATTCCTTCATTTTTCTTGTGGCTGGAAATTTTAAGGCTAAACTATAACAAGAAGATGACTGCATCTAACAAAAGCTTCTAACAACTACAATAGGAGTCACCATGGCAACTTACTTTTTTTTTTTTTTTTGGATTAAAGCATTTAGAGTAGGAGCTGATGAGGAAAAAAAAAAAGTTGCATGCAGCAAAATGAGTCTTAGACTTTAGCGAGAAAAATATCCTGAAGTTTTCCCGGAGCTGGAATGGTTGGGAAATGAAAACAGAGCTGATAAGATCTCATGGCCAAGATCAAACCAAGGTTGCAGGTCCATCCATCATGTGGCCGAGTTCTCTGCATCTTCAGGTGAGATGGGAGGCTTTCCTTCCCTGATCGTGCCTACTTGGTGGTGAACATGAGTATTTTGTGATTAGTGTTTTATGTGCTTACTGGATCATACCATTTCAAAGAAAAGATTTAGAAAAGGGCACGAGGCCTATTTGGATTGCTGTTGACACTTGTTCTAAACTCCAAGAGAGAATTTAAAAAAAAAATGGTCTCAATTCTTGGACAACTACATGGAATGGTGGTAACATAAACCTTGGCCCTGCCTCTTGAGAAGGATTCATGTCTCAGAATTGATTTCTAAACCATTCCTTTGTCTCCTGGCACTTCCTCCTGATCACTTTGTTCTCTCCCTTTATTCCTGTTAAGTACTGAGGCAGAGCCAAGCCTGCAAAATAAGTGATAGATGATAAAGCTTCATTTACACAGAGCACCTTTTTTTATTGAATTTACTGGGTGACAGTGGTTAATAAAATTATATAGGTTTTAGTGTGTAATTCTGTAACACATCATCTGTATATTGCATTGTGTATTTACCATCCAAGTCAAGTCTCTTTCCCATTTATTTCCTCTTTACCTTCTTCTACCTCCCTCCATCTCCCTTCCCTCTGACAGTCACCATACTGTTATCTGTGTCATGAGTGTTTCTTTTTTTCTTTACTTAATTCCTTTACCTCTCTCATCCAGTCACCAATCCCTTCCCCTCTAACAACTTCAGTCTGTTCTCTATATCCATGAGTCTGTCTCCACTTTGTTTGTTAGTTTATTTTGTTCATTAGATCCCACACGTAAGTAAAATCATATGGTACTTGTCTTTCTCTGACTGGCTTATTTCACTCAGCACCATACTCTCCAGGTTCATCCATAAGTCGATAAAAAAGCAGTGCTACCTTTATACAATGGAATATTACTCAGCCATATACAGAGCATCTTAGAATGTAACAATGTGCAAGAGTTTTAATGAAATACCAATAGTTGTAAGGATTCATTATCAAGTTAATTATAACGTATCATATACTGAATAATCCTATATAATAAAGAGGTAATATGCAAATTGACCCTCATGTTGTCACACTGTCACAAGTGCCCACAGTGGAGGTGGGATTCCCATAACACAAGATGGCTGTGCCCTCTAGCGGAGGTAGAGTTCACATAACGAGCCATAATGAGTGATCAGCAGGGACTTGAGGCTGTGTCCCCTGCTTCAGCCCAGGCCAAGGGACCTCAGGCCATGCCCCCCACCTGGTGGAGCTTGATAGGGGACCTCAAGGCACACCCCCCATCCCGGCCTTGGCTGAGGGACTTCAGGCTGCCGGGACAGGGGATCTCAGGTCACGACCCTGCTCCAGTGCTGGACCAGGGGACCTGAGGGTGCACCCCCTGCCTGGTGGGACTTGATGGGAGTGAGGCCAGCAGGGTCTGGATTTCACCCAATGGTGATGTAGCTGGCTGGGTCTGGGCGTTGCACGGTTTCAAGGTGTGCACAGGTGGGCAGGGACTACAGCATAAGACTTTGACAGGAAGAAGATTTTCATATACTTTTTACTGATTTTCTTTCATCTCTGACATTTTTATTATAGAGAAAGAGTAAGTAGCAATATTAAAATATTTCCTCTAATTAATTCCCTTTTAATGTGCATGAATTTTGTGCACTAGACCACTAATTAGTTATAAAGTGGTAGACTAAGCATAATAACAATGACTAATAAAATAATAATAAAATGTGTATTATATCATTTGCTTTTCTGTGTAGTTGCTATTTTATAGATTAGAAAATCAAGCCTCTGAGTTAATTTTGATTAAACAAGGCTACCAATAAAATAAAGCTGATAATTTGTGGAGTTGAAATTGTTGGTGAGTCTGGTCTCTAATGACTGAGACATAATGGTTAGGCTCAAACCTCTGGGTTTGATGATCTGAGTTTGAATTCTGATTCTGTTTATTTTATGGCAGTAGTACTATATTTGGATAATGTTTAGAACCATGCCTCCCATATATACTATATTAGTGTTTGTAAAATTAATTTTAAAACCATATTGCTAAGAAGCTGAATACATTAGCTGACCTTTGGAAATCTACTTAATCTTTCTTAGTTTCATTTTCTACTTATCTGCAAAGTGAAGATAATAAAGTATCTACCTTATTGATGCTTTCAAGATTAATTGGACTTAATGTAAAGGTATTAAGATAGTACATGGGACTTTATAAGGACTCTATTTTTGTTGGTTATTGAACTAGTCTGGGTTGTCTATAGAAACAAGACAAATAGAATATATATATATATATATATATATATATATATATATATATATATATATATATA
>JAAGEH010002534.1:4823228-4909179 GCA_011751065.1 Lasiurus cinereus
ATATATATATATATATATATATATATATATATATATATATATATATAATAAGGAGCTGCTTTATACAACTATAGAGGATGAGAAGTAAGTCCAAGTTCTATAGTCAGCCAGTAGGAGATCTAGGAGAACAAATGGTATAAATTTCAATCTGAATTTGAGTCCAAAGACAGAAGATTGATGTCTCAGATCAAAGACCATCAATCAGAAAGCATTCTGCTTTTTCAGGCTTTTATTCTATTGAGGCCTTTCATGAGCACCATCCACCATGGGAGGTGATCTACTTTACTCAGTCTACCGATTAAAGTGTTCAATCTCATTCAGAACTTGACCACAGACAAACTCAGAAATACTGTTTGCAATGGACTGAATATTTATGTCCCTCCAATAATCCATATGAGAAAATCCTAACCCCAAAGGGTTGCTCTTAGGAGGGGGGAGTCTTTTGGGGAGTGAATAGGTCATGAAGGTGAAACCTTTATGGATAGAATTAGTGCCTTTATATAAAAGACCCAATTAATATCCCTTGTCCCTTCCACTATGTGAGGTAACAGCAAAATAGAGTCATCTAGGAGGTGGGACTTCAATAGACATTGAATTAACTGGTCCCTTAAAATCTTGGACTTCTCAGCCTCTGGAATTGTGAGAAATAAATTTCTGTTGTTTATAAGCCACTCAGTTTATGTTATCTACCCTATATAATAAAGAAGTAATATGCAAATTGACCCTCATACCTTCACAAGATGGCCACCCCCACATCATCACAAGATGGCCGGCAGAGGACGGCATGGGGGATGGCAGGCCTGCAGGGGAGGGCAGTTGAGGGTGATTGAGCTGACAGGGTAGGGCAATTGGGGGCAATTGGGCTGGCAGGGTAGCAGTTAGAGGGTGATTAGGCTGGCAGGCAGAAGCAGGTTAGGGGCAATCAAGCAGGAAGGCAAGTGAGTGGTTATGAGCCAGCAGTCCCATATTATGAGAGGGATGACTGACTGACAGTTTAGGCCTGATTCTGCAGGAATCCCAGATTGGGGAGGGTGCAGGGCAGGCTTAGGGCCACCCTCCCAGTACATGAATTTTATGCATTAGGCATATATTAAAATATTTCCTCTAATTAATTCCTTTTTAATGTCCATGAATTTTGTGCACTTTAAAGGCTAAGTGATCAACTGTCCATCCATCCAACTGTCCAGTACCTAACATGCACTGGCAATTTAAAAATAAATGTTGACTTGCACATGTGCAATACACATAAAGCTCTTGCTGGAGTCAATTGCACATGTGTTTTAATTTTATAATACTATTAGAGGTCTGGTGCACAAAACTCATGCAGGGCATGTGAGTATGTCCCTCAACCCAGCCTGCATTCTATTCCATCCATGATCCCTCTCAAAATCCAGGACTGCTGACTCCCAACTGCTTGCTTGCCTGCCTGCCTGATTGCCCTAACCACTTCTCCCTGCCAGCCTGATCACCTTCTAACCACTCCCCTGCAGGCTGATCGATGCCTAACTGTTCCCCTGCTAACCTGACTGCCCCTAACTGCCCTTCCCTGTTGGCCTGGTCACCCCCAACTGCCCTCCCTGAAGGTTTTGTTGCCCCCAACTGCCCTTCCCTGCCATCCTGGTCGCCCCTAACTGCCCTCCCCTGCCAGCCATCTATGAAAGCCATATTGTGTCCTCATGGGGATGGCCATTTTTGAGGACATGGGGGCAGCCATCTTGTGTGTTGGAGTGATGGTCAAATTGCATATTACCTCTTTATTATATAGGATATTATATATACTATTTTCACATGTAATGTTTTTGCAATAATAAAATTATTGCAAAATCTTTCTTCTAATTAATTTCCTTTCAATGTGCACGAATCCATGCAACAGGCCACTAGTTTCATTATAACAGCTCAAGGGGACTAAGACATTGTTTAACCAAATATATAGGTAAAGTGTGATCAAGTCAAGTTGTTACATAAAATTAGCCACCCAATCTATTATAGATATTTTTATTGTTACTATATTATCTTTTTGTGTGTATCTGTTTAGTTGACATCAGTAGAGGGCCCCCTAGGAAGGCACATGGGCATTCTTTAATTATTGTCAGCTGAACCCAGTGGTATCAGCAAAGCCATGCCCTGGGAATACACCTTGCCAAAAGTGCAAGGGTATTGTGAGCTTGACCTTCATTTCAGCCTATGGTGTGGGAAAGTAGGTTTTGATATCTAAATCCAGCCAAGCACCAGGAATGCTCAGGGCCTACTCAAGAATGCAAATAATCTTCTTTGTCTTGACCTTTTGGTGAAACTTCCTGATATTTGGGGGTATAAAATAAACATGCTGCATTGGCTCTGGGTCATTATCTCTCCATCAGAAGAGGGCAGCATTCTCCCCGCCCCAGCTTTTCTTTCTATTTCTGTGTCTTGTCTCTCTCTTTTTTTTTTTTATTTCTCAATCCCCAACCACCTCTACTCAGGAATTGGACTCGCTCTCTAGCCACGCTGGATGTGGAAAAGAGAGAAAAGAGTTACAGACATCTATGTAAATAGATCAATCAGATCAACAGTGAAATATAGGCAAGTATGAATGACTAAAATGAATAATGTGTATAATGTGTTAAATTTCTTAGGAGAACACACATCTGATTCAAAGATTCATTTGCTTGGTTGAAAAAATAATGTCAACTACATTTTAAGGACATTTCTCAGAGAGATAGATCTTGTTCAGGTTGCCTAAAAAGACAGTAAACTCAAAGCAGACAGTTGTATGTAACAGCAAATACCAATCGGTGGTTCATGGACCATTGGTGGTCCATGAGGAAATTTTGGTGGTCTGTAGAAAAATTTGGACATTATTTGCAATTTTTATGTTTTATTAATCCTAATAAATAATAATTAAACAAAAATACTCTAAGGAATTCTTATATTTTGACTGAATGACAATTTTCACCTTTACATTGCATTAAATTCATGAAATGTACTAGAGTCTAGTACATTTTGTAAATTCCCCTTTCTAATAACTAAAGAGGGAGAAACAAGAGAAGTGCAAGTGGCCTGCTCTGCGATTACCAGTTGTCATCCAATTGTTTTATTTTATTTATGCATTGTATGTAACTGTATTTTCTTTAACTGTTATATTTAACTAGAGTCCTGTGCACAGTGGGGTCCTTTGGCTTGGCCTTCTGGAATCTGACCAAAACCTTCAGTCCAACATCCCCTGAGGGATGTAGTAGTGCAAAAAGCAGCAGGTAGCCAGGGAGGTGCCTGAGCCCAGGCCAGGCTCCACACTGCTCCCTCTCATCCCAGCCCAGATGCGCCTGCTGCCACCCTAGCTCAGTAGGCTCACTGCTAATTCTCTGAGGTCTCTGTGCACCTGTCCTAGGGTGACACTGGCATGTCCATGACTAAAAAGCATCCGAGGGCTCACACCCAGTCAGTCCCAATGCCAGTCCTAATTCCAGTCCTGGTCTGATGGGGGAAGGGCATGCAGGGAGACGGTCTGCTGGAGAGGCTCAAGCCGACCCAGCTGTGTTTGCCAAACTTGAGCCCTGTGTCTGGCGCCAGTCGGTAAGCTGAATGGTGCTCGCACTATGGGAGTGCACTGACCACCAGGGGGCAGCTACTGCATTGAGTGTCTGCCTTTTGGTGGTCAGTGTGTGTCATAGCAAACAGTTGAATGGTAAAATGGTCACTTAGGCTTTTATATATATAGATGGCATCAAATAGTTTGACTTTAATAACTATCATTTCTTGCTTTAGATTTGAAAGAAATAAACTATAGTGAGTGAAAAGAAGAAAAGGAATATTTTGCATTTATTTAATAATACAAAGGACAATGTAGCTAATGATAATAGTGAGAATCGTAGTATGTGTACTTCACTTAACCGTGAGCTGATCAATGAATCAGAGTCTCCACAGTCCTCATCAGGCACCATTAGGAAGAATCTTTGAACTGGAGGTGGAGACAAGAAAAAACTCAAAATATCAAGAAAATATGATTCAAACTACTTGAAATTTGGATTTGTTCAAGAACCTGATAGTGAGCTGGCCGCTTTGTGTTGTGTGTTTTGAGAGTTTATCCAAAGATGCCATGAAACCTTTGAAACTCAAAAGATACTTGCAATCAAAACACCTGGATTTAGCTGAAAAAAAAAAACACAAAAAAAACACTTGAATATTTTTAAAGAATGCAAAAATGACTGTTGGAGCCCTGACTGGTTTGGCTCAGTGGATAGAGTGTTGGCCTGTGGACTGAAAGGTCCCAGGTTCAATTCTGGTCAAGGGCACGTATCTTGGTTGCGGGCACATCCCCAATAGGGGGCGTGCAGGAGGCAGCTGATCGATGTCTCTCTCATCGATGTTTCTAATTCTCTATCCCTCTTCCCTCTCCATTCCTCTCTGTAAAAAATCAATAAAATATATATTTAAAAAAATGACTGTTGGAGATAAATCCTTATTAAAGGCTTCTTATCTGATAGCATATCGGATTACAAAAAATAAAAAGGCGTGTATGATTAGAGAAGAATTAATTATGCCTTGCATCTTACAAGCCTGTAAAGAAGTTCTGGGAAATCAGGCTGTCCAGAAACTAAAAGCAATTCCTATGTCTGCTAACACTGTCAAATGCAGAATTGAAGACATGGCTGAAGATATTGAAAATCAAGTAATAAAAATGGTGAAAAATTCACCATGTTATTCAATTCAATTTGATGAATCAATGGACGAAAGTAACAAGGCACTTCTCCTTTGTTTTGTGAACAAGAGTTATAGGAAGAACTGCTCAACTGGTGAGGTGGAACAACTTTTGAAGCACTTCATAGTTGTTTCCTTAAACAGAATTGAATGTAGAAATGTATTGGGATATGTACAGACGTGCCACAAACATGACTGGACATCTTTCAGGAGTTGTTACAAAGGTGAAAAATGTTGGCCACCCAGACATTTTTTCTATACACTGCATTATACATTGTGAGCAACTAGTTAAAATTATAAGTAAAATTCAACACAAAGTGCTCAATTCTCAAGTATTTGAGGCACTTTGCGAAGAAATGGGTTCCCAGTGTACTCACCTTCTTCTTCACTTGATGTGAAATGACTGTAGAGGGGCAAGATACTAATGAGACTGTTCATTCTGCGAGAAGTCAAAATATTTTTCCAATGACAAAATAATCCAAAATAATAAAAACTCTTCTCCAACAATGAGTGGGTAGCCAAGCTTGCATACCTGGCAGCTATTTTTTTGCTATTAAATGAACTAAACATATCCTTGCAAGAACAACTTAAGGACGTGTTCACACTAAGAGGTAAAATGGATGCTTTCAAAGAAATATTACTGTGGCAAAGATGGTTGGCTGAAGAAAAACTTCAAATGTTTTCAAACTTTGATGAATATATGAGAAAGAAGGATGTCAACCAGCAGGTGGTAACCCTGGTTCAACAGCACTTACAATCACTCACAGAATCTTTTGGTCATTATTATCCAGAGAAAGAAGATCCCAGACATGGCAATATGTGGATAATAGATCCATCTGCAGCAAACACTGAAGATAGCAATAGCAGAGGCTGAGTTCCCATAATAAATCTTAATGAGCAATCAGCAAGGACCTGAAGCTGCATGGCACTGGGCTGGGGCAAGGGACCTGAGGCTGCACCCCTCCCACCCGGTGGGCTAAACAAGGGACTTCAAGGTGCACCCTTCGCCCTGTGCTTGGCCAATGGACCTCAGGCTACTTCCTCCACCCCAGGCCAGAGGCCCTTAGGCTTCACCCCCACCCCCACACTTCAGCACTGTGGTACCTGAAGCTGTACCCCCCACCCTATGGACATTGACAGGGGCCCTAAGGCTGCACCCCCTCACCTAGCAGGCCTTGATGGGAGACCTGAGGTTGTGCCCCTGCCCTGCAGGGCTTGACAAGGATGGGTCTGGCTGGGTCTGGATCTCACCCAATGGGTGTGGGGCTGGTTGGGGCTGGGTCTTGCATGATTTTGAAGGTGCGTGGGCTGGAACTTGACTCTGGGTCCTGCAGTGCACCCCAGACTCTGATAGGAGGACAATTTCCATATACATTTTACTAATTTCCTTTCATCTCTGACACTTCTATTATAGAGAAAGGGTAAATAGCAATATTAAAATATTTCCTCTAATTAATCCCCTTTTAATGTGCACAAATTTCATGCATTAGGCCCCTAGTACTTTAATAAATTTGTTACAATTAAACAACCTTTGAAGATATTGTTATGATTAAATAAGTATTTATAATGTTGTTATATTAAATAGGTGCATTTTATATTAGTAAAATGGAAGTTCTCTGATCATTATTTTACAAATGTATTTATCTTTTTAAAAAATCTTATTAGTGGTCCTATGTGGCGCTGGGCTGGGGCAAGGGACCTGAGGCTGCAGCCCTCCCTCCCCTCGCCTGGTGGGGCTTGACAGGTGCACTCTCTGCCCCAATGTTTGGTCAGGGGACCTCAGGCTACTTCCTCTGCCTCAGGCCAGGAGCCCTTAGGCCGTGCCCCCCACTTCAGCACTGTGGTACCTGAAGCTGATCCCGGCAGGCCTTGAGGGGAGACCTGAGATTGAGTCTGTGAATTTAGTGGTCACCACTTAAGAAAGAGCCTCATACTTCATACCAGTGGTCGCCAACCTTTCAGACCGTTAAGACTTTAATGATCTGTGAGGTCTGAAAGGTTGGTGACAGCTGATATGAAGTATGAGGCTCTTTCTTCAGTGGTGGAATTGGTGAAATTGTAATGCTTCCATTGGTCAGCAGGCTTATAAAACTGCTCCATTAAGGCAGAGTTCTTTGTACACAAAGCATCTTTGCATGTGAGGGGGATTTTGGAAATGTCACAGATGGTTTACTAAAAAAAAAAAAAAAATACCCAGAGGTGATTCCTACAGCATGCAAGCAAAAAATGCAAATGCTGAAATATAACTCTCCTCAAGATGCCACTGGAAAAAATGCCACTGTGAATATATCAATCCACAAGCTTTGTCTCCTGGGAAGACAATGTGCGCTTTGCCATGATCAAAGCCTTGCCAACCTTTTTAGATTTATTCTTGTCATCTCTTTTTCTCCTTCATTTATGTGGGACTTTTCTTCCTTCTGCCAGGTAGCCATGCTCACCTGAATTTTTAGGCCTTTGCCCTTTGTGCTCTTCCTTTCTGTGGGGATCATTGGTTCCTCACTCTTACTTAATTCCTTCTCATCCTTCTGCACTAGGTTATGTGTCCTTTCTTCAAGAAGGGCATCCATGACCCCCTAGATGAGATCAGACCCCGAGATATGCTCTAAGTACATTCATATATTTTCCCCTCTTCTGGCACCACTTTTCATGTAATTATTTTTCTTACTATATTTTCTAGTATCTATATGTACTACAATTGTCAACTCATGAGGGGCAGGGCCATGTTCACTGGATATTTTCAGTTCTCACCATAGTGCCCGACACATAGTAGAGCCTCATTAAATAGTATATTTAATTGATGCATTGATTATAAGACACATCAATATTTCATACACTCCTAGGAAGAAAAAAAGACTTCCAGTTAAGCTATGACATGATGTTTTCTTTATCATTTAGCACTTTACTCTATATTTATTAGAAAATCTTGTTTTGTATTATTAGACATAGGTTTTTATATATTACTCATGTATATTTGAAAAGGAAAAAGTGAAATAAATTGGTTAATATGTTTCATAAACATATTCATATTCAGAATCTGACTCTTATGATGTGTTCTATCCTTTTTATTGTGGTAAACCATACCTAATATGAAATTTAGTTTTTAAACTTTTTAAGTGTAAAATTCAGTGGCATTAAATACATTCACATTGTTGTAAGATTTATTTTTAACACTTAACAGGTGTGTTTTTTCTCTCCTCCCCATCAAATATTATCCTTTGTGTCATCAAAAGCTTGGTGATAGCACACTTAAAAATGACAATTTACTATTGTCTCTATGAATTTTTTATAAATTTCACACCCATTCCTTCAGCATTTACATACACATGCCAGGCAATGACAATTCCATCATGACTATTGCTTGGGTAAAGTCGTTTTCAGATGAATTCCATTTCCAGAGATGTTAAAAGTGAAAAAAGTGAAACAACAAACGTGGCATTTGCCAAGAAAACACATACACTGTATTGGTACATGTAAGAAGTGCTAGGTGAATATATATGTAGGTAGGCAACTCATAACAACATCTTATGCTCAATCCATCTGTGAATCACTAAATGAGAAATCCAGCTGATTGGTTATGGAAAGGCCTCTTTGAGAGATTCAGAGGTCCAGGTGGTAGTGTGCACCCTCCCCTCTCTCTGGGACCTGCCTCTGTAGGGCTGGAGCAAGAAGGATGGAGTTTTCACTTAACTGCAAGACATTTGGCCATCTACTTCTGAGCTGTGGCCTTTTTTTCTTTAGCCTCATGCCCTGTCACTATGATATCTGAATTTATGCACAATAACTTAGGATTCTGATTCTGGTAAGGCTTGAGGACACTACATTTTATCTAGTCAAATTCCTTTATTTTACAAAAGTGGAAATTTGATATCTGTATAGAGGTGAGAGGCAACACATTCATAGTCTCATGAAAACAAATATAAAGTGGAGTAAAGCCCAAACTCATCAACATTGCTTGAAAGCATCTATTATGGGTTGAATTATGCCTCCTCATAATTAATTTATTGAAGCCTTAGTACCCCAGAAGGTAACTACATTTAGAGATGAGGTCTTTAAAGAGTTAATTATTGCTAAAATGAGGTCGTTAGGTAGATCCCAACTCAATCTGACTGCTATGTTGTTGTTGTTTTAAATATATTTTTATTGATTTTAGAGAGGAAGGGAGAGAGACCTAGGATCATCAATGATGAGAGAGAATCATTGATTGGTTGCCTCTTTCATGCACCACACTGGGGATCCAGTCAGCAACCTGGACACATGCCCTGTCTGGGAATCTAATCATGACCTCCTAGTTCATGGGTTGACTTTGAACCACTGATCAACACCAGCAGGACTGACTGACTGCTATATTTTAAAGCAGAGATTAAGACACAGACAGAGACACAAGAGGTGCAGTAAGAAAGTGACCATCTCTGTAAGCCAAGGAGAGAGGCTTTGAGAAAGCCAGCCTAGCACCTTGATCTGGAACTTTCAGCCTCCAGAACTCCTAGAAAAGAAATTAATTGTGATTTGAAAAAGAGTGTTGTAGGCCACCCTGAGGTTTTTTGTTTGTTTGTTTGAATGTTTGCTTTTGGTTTTTTTTACAGCCCAAGCAAATTAATACTGTTAATGAGGAAAGAGAAAAGGGGATTCAGAGAGATAATTACAAATGAGGTAGGAAGAGCCCACTGGAACATTCCTAGTAATTTACAGCAAGATTGGGCTACAGATTGCATGTTCAAGGAGTCCCAGGAGACAGAGAGCCTCCCTTAAACCACAGCACTTTTCTTCCCCAGGCTCTCAGGAAGTATTTGCTCATGCACTTACGTGAGCCAGGTGGAGGCTTGGTGGAGGATTCCCTTAGAGAACTCTGGTTTGCTTGTGAGGACAGACAAAGGCCTGCCCTGAGTTCACACCTTTTTGTAGCCCTCAGTGTATTATGCAGGAGGACTATCCACAGAAGAGAAGAAAGTGCCACCTTTGCAGTTTGGGGTTACTTATTTCTTCTTAAGTAAATCTGAGCTACTTATATTTCCCTGTAAACCCTCCCATCTCATCAGGATTACATATAAAACTATCAGCACCTAATTGTACTTTTTTTTTAATGAAAAAAATACATCTTTTGTATTTGTTATAGACCTTTTCTCATTCCTCATTTCATTTGTCTTCTGCCTCTTTTTTCTTCCCTGCATTTTACTGTCTCAAAGAAGAATTTAACGTCCTCCCTCCGATGTGTTTAGTTCATTTAGACACTTGCCCTCACATGCTGCCCTCATCTCTTAGCCTCTGCTCATCATGTGGCTCTCTCTGGCACGGACGTTATTGGACCTGGTGTTCTTCTCCCGGGAAACTCATGGGAAGTCAGTGTCGGACCTGCACTCTTCTCCTGCCCTGCATTGTATTTAACTAGCCTGTTGTTATAGTCTTCTTTGAAAGAAATAGATCTGTACCACTGCCTTTGAAATCACTCACCAGGCACTTCAGTGTTTGTGCTCTTTGTTCAATCTCCTCATATGCATGGAAAGAGAGCCCTTTGTCACCTAGTTTCCATTTTGTTGCTGGAGTTCGACAGCCTTTTATCTAATGTAACCCTGCTGAGGTCCCATCAGGGGACACCACTTCTCAAGCTCCTCCACCCCAACTTCCTTTGGTAGCAATCTGAGTCAGAGCATTAGATGGAAAGAGAGGATATTTTGCTCCTTGGGTTCTTTTAATGTCATGTGATTAACTTTGTTTCTACATTCCGGCTGGTTGTTTTCTAAGTGTTGCAGTCTCCCTATGATAGAGAAAGAGAGGTCTGATGTCCAAGGGGTGCATGAGGATATCATCTTGCTTGCCCTTCAAAATAGAATCCATGCAGCAAAAGACTCAAGCCCAGTGTTTTTTTTTTGGTTCATATCTTTGTTCTGAGTGAGACAAGCAATAACGAAATAAAAAACATATATTCTTTTCTATTATCTTGCTTTTGCAGAACAACAGATTTGCTTTCTTTTCAGTAGCAAAATATGTGTGGGATAATAGTTGTGTTTTGCACTCCCACTTCATCATTTTAATTCTAGTTGTAGGGAATTGCATGAGTTTTCATGTTTGTGTGTTGTTGTTATTTTTTTCTGACCTCTAAGTGGCAGTCTGTCTTGTCATTTTACTTCTGACATTTTCACAGTGTCTGGAACACCCTAAGTGCTAGACATATAATTCATTTAATAAGTGGATGAATGTCACCATTGTTATATGACTGGGTTATTAAAACAATTAGCTAGAAGAAATTTTTAATTAAGCCTCCTTGTTAAGGTTGTTTTTATTACATTTTTGTGATAATTTTATTTCTTTTCTACCTAGTAATATGGCTATAATGATAACAAAGGCTAGTGACTTGATATGGAAGATTTTTTAAAACAATATATTTTATTGATTTTTTACAGAGAGGAAGAGAGAGGGATTGAGAGTTAGAAACATCAAAGAGAGAGAAAGATCCGTCAGTTTGTTTCCTACACTCCTCCCACTGGGGATGTGTCCGAAACCATGCCTTTGGCCAGAATCGAACCTGGGACCCTTCAGTCCGCAGAATGATGCTCTATCCACTGAACCAAACCGGCTAGGGCCTGATATGGAAGTTTTGATATGTGAGATACTGTATTAAGATTAATCATTTATTCCATGGTAGGATTCTTTTCAGCCCCCTGGGGGATAGTGGGTTGGGGGTGATTATATAAATATGAAAAACATAGGTTAAATATATAAATATATTTTATACTAAAAATAATTACAATGTGTTGTGAGATATAACAGACATGAAAAATGTACAATGAGATACAGAAAAAGTGACACTTATGTTACAGTATTGGTAATTTAGAGAAAACTGTGAGGATTGAGAGTTATGAAGGATAAAGACCTAAGAAAAGGAGCATTTCTCAGGAATAGAGTAATACACTGGAATAGTCAGGGAATTACATGTAATTAATTGTGATTTGAAAAAAAGTGGATGATAACTGGAAGGACTTTGAAAATGCCATTAGCTGTGGGTCATTAAGGATAAACTTTACCTGGAATATGTGGATGGTACTGGATTCAAAAGGGTGGTGGGCCATAAGCCAAAGTGAAAATGACTGGGGAAGATAGATATGTGAGTGTGGAGTTGGGAGAAGTGTATGTGGATTAGGGTTATATAATTGGAAAAGCTTCATATGAAAAAGTGGTTAAAATACATTGTAGTTAGAAGAGAAAGTGCTGAGAGAATCTTTATGTACTTAGGGAACGTGTATGTGTGTGTGTGTGTGTGTGTGTGTGTGTGTGTGTGTGATTATAAGCACATTTGAGCTAGAGTTTGAGCTGTGTAGCTGCTTTAGTCAGCCAACATTTATTTGGTATCCCTTGGAGTCATGGCTTCAAACACTGGCTCAAATCCAAGACAGGAAAAGTACAGATAAAATTAAAGTATAAGCTAAGAATGCTTGGAGAACAGAACAAAATGAACTACCAGTGACATTGTTGGGGAAACATCATCACAGATCTTCAAGGATATCAGAGTCGTGATGTACTGAGCAAATGTATAACCTTAAATAGTAAATCTAAGGATGGAAAACTACTATGAAGTAAGGGGTTTACAGCAAGAGTGGGCTCAGGAAGTCAGAATATGAAGATTATATTAAAAATTTTAAGAATAAATTTTTCTCTTTTTTTCAATTATAGTTTACTTACACTATTATATTAATTTAAGGTGTACAACATGATGACTACACATTTATATACCTTCCAAAGTGATCACCCCAGTAAGTCTAGTACCCATCTGGCACCATACATAGAGATGACACTCACAAGAATGGACTCTCACTTTTATTTACATTTCATGACTTAGTTATATCTAGAAACTCTTGTATAAACCCCATCATGATGGTACCAAACTTCTATCACTTTATTCAAACACAAGTTTTCCTCATTTATTGCATCTTCAGCATGTGATTTTTGGTATAATCTAAGTTTTTAAAATTTTTATCTCCTCATAGAAGTGGTATCCATTACTATAACTTCTACAGCAATTTATATGTAATGTGTAAATTTTATATATAACATTCACCATTTAAATTGTTGTAGAGGTCATGCAATGGATGCCACTTTTAAATCAGGAGATATAGATAGTTCTATATCAAGATCGAGTTCTAGATCTAGGTCTAGAGAGAGATAGAGATAGAGATAGAGATATATATTTGTTGAGATTTTATTTATATGTGTACAAGTGTCCTATGAGTGAAGATGTTAAAAATGTCACTATTTTGCCATATCTTTTAGTTACTCAAATTACTGCGCAGCCCAAACTGATTATTTATAGTGCTGAAATAGCTCTCTCAAGGATGATGAGAATTCATCATTATCCTAGTTAAAGTTAGTAGATATCTGCTATTGAATAGAGTTAATGGGACAAGTGTTTGATAATATTCAGATTTTTGTCTTAATGTAATTTAATCTCAGGATTTCTTTTGAAAAAGTCATGCCCAGCATTATAATAACCACTAGGGGCCACTGCTGAAGGTGCCCTAGTCTTTTGGGGGGAAAGGTGTGGGAGAGTAAGGAGGTGAGAGAAGCTGAAGCTGCTTTTCTAACTAAGAAGAAGTTTGCTGTAAAAATTAAATACAATTTAAAAATCAACAAATAACAATGAAGCAAATACCATCAGCTATTAATATACTGATTTAGTTCTGAGTTTCCTGATATTGTTGGCAAAATGGGAGCTATACAAGGGTGGGACAGTTTTGTATGGGAAATAATATAATAATTAATAAATAATAATATAAGAATAAACTCTTGTTTTGTGTACTCAAAACTGTAAACCCACTTTTGCTTCCTCTGTATTGACTTTATATTATCTAATAAGGTAAAACAATAGCAGCTCATCTTCTGAGACAGACTTTGGTGGCACAAATTTAAATCCATTGTGTGGTATAGAGAACAGACTGAGAATTTTGAGAATGGATGGGGGATTAGAGGGTTGGCTGAAAAAAGTGAAAAGATTAAGCAAAAAACAAAAACAAAAACAAACAAACAAACAAACAAACAAACAAAAAACCAATAACATAGACACAGAAAATAGTATGGTGATTTCCAGAAGGAAAAGGGGATGGAATGAGTTAGAAGAGGATAAAGGGGGATAAATGATGACAGAAAGAGACTTGACTTTGGGTGGTGAACACACAATACAATATACTATATTATAGGATTGCACACTTGACACCTACATAATTTTTATTAACCAACTAGAGTCCCAGTGCACAAATTTGTGCACAGGTGGGGTCCCTCAGCCTAGCCGGCCATCGGGGAGATCAAGGCTATCTCACCCAGTCCTGATTTGGGTCCTGGCTGGCCCACCCTGATTGGGTCTGATCGGGCTGGCCAGCTGCAGGGAGGGACCATGGGAGATTGGCCTGCTGTGAGAAGTTGGCTGGGGGAGTGGGCAGCTCCTGCATTGAGCATCTTTCCCTGGAGGTCAATGTACATCATAGCAACTGGTCAGCTGATCTACCAGTTATAAGAGTTGCTTAGGCTTTTATATATATAGATCTCACTCCAATAAATTCAATACAAAATAAAAATAATAACATAGTAAAAAATAAAAATTAATCACTGTATCTTTATATTTAAAAAATTTATTTTTATTGTTGAAAGTATTACAGATATCCTTTTTTGTCCCTCTTCACCTACATGCCCCTCCTCCAAGTCCCCAGGCCTTCATTACACTATTAACTGTTTCCATGGGCTGTCTGATTCTTTATGTATAGACTATAAAGCAACATATCTGGCAATGTTTTCAATTAGATTTTGAAAAAGACCCATCTATGTTGCTCAAAATGGAGTTTTATGTATATATTATAGATAAAACTTGAGTGAATAACATTAAAACATTACTTGGGGAAGGCATTTCTGCAGGAAAAAAAATGAGTTAGATAAAGGAACATTACTTCCTAATGATCATTCTTAATGCAGACATCAGGTGTAAAGCATCTAGGAGAATGCTTAATTAAGGTACCCATTATGTCATTTCTCTGACATATCAGTTGCTTAAAATGATCTATTCACAAATGCTAAGAATTGACTTTGTGTATTTATCTGATAAGAACCTGGAGCAGAGCTACTGCCAAAGGAATCTGATTTATTGGTTGAAATGGGAGTCATGTGTTTGACTTTTAGAAGTTGAGTATTCTATTGGTGCTCACTTCTATCTGCTTCAATGATATTTCTCTCTCTTGATTTATCATCATCCCTGATACTATTCAATCTTGATTTTCCTCTGCCCATCCTTTAATCACTGTTTTATTTTTGCTGTGAGTTCGACCTCTTCCTGTGACAACATATTCACACTGTTTAACTATTACGCATATGCTATCATGTCTCAAACTACATTTTCAGTTGGGATACTTCTCCTGAGATCCAGGCTTCTAATTCCCACCACATCCCCGCTTGTTAGAATATATGTATGTATTGATATTGTAAACTCTCTTTCTTCAAAAAACTTATCAGTATTAATGTATTGGACTAGAGGCCCAGTGCACAACATTTGTGCACTGTGGGAGACGGGGGTTGGGGGGTGGTTCCTTCAGCTTGGCCTGCACCCTCTCACAGTCTGGGACTCTTCAGGGGATGCCCTCCTGCCAGCATAGGCCCAATCCCTGCTCCCCATGTGGGGAGCAGGCCTATGCCGGCATGAGAATATCTTCCAAGAGGTCCTTAGTGCTGCCATGGAAAGGGGAGAAGATCCTGCCACCATTGCTGCACTCTCCAGCCATGAGCCTGGCTTCTGTTTGAGCAGTGCTCCCCCTATGGGAACATACTAATCACCAGTGGGCAATTTCTGCATTGAGCATCTTCCCCTGGTGGTCAGTGTACATCATAGCAACTGGTCATTTTGTCATTTGGTCAATTTACATATTAGGGTTTTATTATATAGAACTAGAGGCCTGGTGAATTCGTGCATGAGTAGGGTCACCTAGGCCTGGCCAGCCAGTAGGGCCAATCGAGAATTTCTGGCTGCCAGCCAGGGCCGTCCTTCTAGCTTCCAGCTTCTGGCTGGAGTTTTCCTTCATTGTATGTCACCCGCTGGTGGTCAGTGTACATCATAGTGCACAATAACTCCTGGTCTCCCAGTCAAACTTCTGAGGGGACACTATGCATATTAGCCTTTTATATATGTAGATGTGGCAGAAGAGAGATTTCAGAATAAGTTATGGTCAAGTATTGAGTAATGTAAGTAGAATAAAAGAGATATGGAAGATAAAATTTGAAATTACTTTTTATTGCCTAATCATGTATAGCCTGACAAAAGAGTCACAGATTCAGCCAAGACCGGTTTGGCTCAGTGGAAGAGCGTCGGCTTGCGGACTGAAAGGTCCCAGGTTCGATTCCGGTCGGAGGCATGTACCTTGCTTGCGGGCACATCTCCACTGTGTGGCGTGCAGGAGGCAGCTGATCGATGTCTCTCTCTCATCGATGTTTCTGACTTTCTATCTCTCTCCCTTCCTCTCTGTAAAAAAATCAATAAAATATATTAATAAAAAAAAAGAGTCACAGATTCAGTGCAGATCATGGAATACAGAATGCATAAAGGAGTGAGCTAATGATTGAATGAATGAATGAATGAAATCCTGACCAGCATTTTTATCTAGATGGGGAGTATTTCATATCTGCATAGAATTTACTGCAGGTTGTTCACAGGTAAGGGATTGTAACCAGAGAATTTTGTGGAAGGTGATTTAGAAAAGATAATTTTGATTTAAATATTTTTAAGATAAGGTGATAATTATTTTATTATAGTAAAGGTGCTTTAATAGAACTGTATCCTGATGAGCCTATTAAAATAAATTTATATGTGAATATTTGTCAAAGCACTGAATAAGTTAATTTCTTTAATAAATTGCTTAATATTTTTCAATTAAATTACATTTGCAAATATGCTGATTTCAATTTTAATGTAGTTGGTGGAAAGCTTTGTAGTATGTATATATTTTATGGATAATGTTCAGCTAATCTATTCAGTTTCTTTAATTCACTTGCTAATTATAATAGAACTGTTATTACCTTAACAAAGAATGAACACTTTAGCAGATGCATCCTATCATCTAATAACTAAATTTTCATTGTAGATTGGGGACTTTAACACATAGACTTGACTTTCACATCATTAACAATGTTGTTATTTTGTTTATTTCTGTCATAAGTTTATTTCTACTCCCTTGTGATATCAGCAATTTTAGTAGGAAATAGCCTCACGGAAGCATTAATAGTATAAGAGCGAGAGAATGATGATTCCCTTTGGTTCACAGGCAGTTCCTTTTTAAGAATTTGCAAAATAATGAGTGGTTGGTAGAATTGCAAACAGTCTTATCTTATCTTTAACGATATTCTTAATGATTATCTCACTGTTGATGTCAAACAGAAATATCTACTGAGTCCATATTAGATTTAAAAACTAGTTGTAATTTTTTTTGAGAAGAAAACTGGAGAGTGGAAATATCTGGTAGAACAACTAATTTGTAATTTAAGATATATTTTCTTTATAAAGATAATATAAACAACACTGTATTTTGAAGACATTATTGGATAATTTAACAAACTTTGAGTTCATCATTAAGGCCTGGTTTTGAACTCTTTGATATTTTAAAGTATTAGCCCATCTTCCTGCTCTTCCTTTTCAGTTTTGGGTGTTGGAATTTCTAAACCTGAGGATTGGGGCCCTAGATTCCTTGGAGCTGTGCTGTCTAATGAGATAAACATTAAACAGTATGGCTGTTGAATGTCTGAATGTGGCGAGTCTGATTTGAAATGGGGTATAAATATAAAATGTATGATTTCCAACGTTTAGTTTGGAAAAAAACTGCATTTTTTTTTCATGGTTTTAAACATTTTTTTAAAATTAACTATTTTTCAGATTATTACATTTGTTTCTCTTTTTTCCCTCCATAGCTCCCCTCTACCCAGCTCCCACCCCTCCCTCTACCCTTACCTCCCCCACATTGACCTCATCCATAGGAGTATGGTTTTTGTCCAGTCTCTCCCTGCACCCCCCTCACCCCTTTCCCCCTGAGAATTATCAGTCCACTCCCTGTCTGTGCTCCTGATTCTATTATATTCACCAGTTTATTCTGTTGATCAAATTTTTAATTCACTTAATTTTTAGATTCATTTGTTGATAGATATGTATTTGTTGTTCATAATTTTTTATCTTTTACCTTTTTCTTCTTCCTCTTCTTAAAGAATACCTTTCAGCAGTTCATACAATACTGGTTTGGATTGATGAACTCCTTTAGCTTTTTCTTATCTGTGAAGCTCTTTATCTGCCCTTCAATTCTGAATGATAGCTTTGCTGGATAGAGTATTCTTGGTTGTAGGTTCTTGCTATTCATCACGTTGAATATTTCTTGCCACTCCCATCTGGCCTGCATCGTTTCTGTTGAGAAATCAACTGACAGTCCTATGGGTGCTCCCTTGTAGGTAATTAACTGTTTTTCTTTTGCTGCTTTTAATATTCTCTCTTTGTCTTTTGGTCTTGGTATTTTAATTATGATGTGTCTTGGTGTAGTCCTCTTTGGATTTCTTTTATATGGAGTTCTGTGTGCTTCCTGGACTTGTAAGTCTATTTCTTTTACCAGATGTGGGAAGTTCTCAGTCATTATTTCTTTAAATAGGTTTTTAGTATCTTGCTCGCTCTCTTCTTCTGGCACCCCCACAATTCTGATGTTGGTATGCTTGAAGCTGTCCCAGAGGTTCCTTACATTATCTTCACATTTTTGGATTCTTTTTTCTTCTTGCTTTTCCAGTTGAGTGTTTTCTGATTCTTTATATTTCAAATTTTTGACTTGATTCTTGCCTTCTAGCCTGCTGTAAGGTCTCTGTATAATATTTTTTATTTCAGTCAGTGTATGTTTAATTTCTAGTTGGTCCTTTTTTATCTCTAGTTGATCCTTTTTCATCTCCTTTTGGATCTCGCAAAATTTATCCATCTTTTCTAGGGTATTCTTGAAAAATCTTATAACCGTGGTTTTGAACTCTATATCCAGTCATTTGTTTTCCTCCATTTCTTTTGTTTGTGACCTCTTTCTTTGTCTCTGCATTTTCACTATGCCGGGAGAACTTCTGTGTTGGATTCAGCCTTATGATACAAGACTTGCAAAACTGCAAAAGCCTCTATGTTGAGCTTGGGAGGGATGGAATCTCAGGGCTTAATGGACTGCCTTGCCTTCCAGCCAGCCCCACTCTACATGGTCCCTGGGTCTCACATGTCTCTGGGTAATCGCTGGAGTGGTCCCTGTGTATGCATGCAGTGCCTCTAGACTGCTGCCTTTCTGGATCCCCTGGGCTCCAATACCATATGAGTCTGGGTCTCCAGAGTCTCGCCTGAAACTGGGGTTTAGTGGAGTTAGAAGTGGTGCATTTGGGAGGGCCTGTCTCCCTCCCACTCATGAAAGCTAGTGGCACAATCAGCAGTCAGTCTTCTGCACACAGTGCTATGCACGCCACCAGACTTCTGCTCTTTCCCGGCTCCCCTAAATTTCTGTGCACTTCTCCCTTTTCACAGTCCAAACTTCCCCCGTATGAGTTTTGGCTGGACCTGGGTTTCACTGCCAATCTGTTAAAATTATATATTTGGCTCATTTTCTATTTCTATTAAATAGTGTGGCCTTAGACTATAGAAAATTTGTCATAGAATTGTGAATCTAGTGACATAATTTGCTTAGATGTCAGCGGGTATGTGAGTTTAATAATTTTATTAGCTTAATAAATTCTGATAATAAGTGTCTTCAAATATGTACACATTAAAATTATTTTCTCAGGCCGCTAAGATGTTGATAAAAGAATTTGCTCTTAGGTCTTTGGTGACAGAATGACTTCTTAATGATGCAAGGCCAATTTTTGGTAATCCCGCAGCCAAGGTGACAGTCCAGACAAGATGGGTAGGCTAGTTGATCTTTCAAGTCTGAGGCAAGAAGAAATTTCAGCTTCTCTGATGGAAATGGCTCTGGACCAGAATTCAGAAGACCTCAGTGAAGCCAAAGCTTTCTTGGCCACTTAAAAACTGTTTCTTGCTTCCATGTTATTCAGCAATGAATTATCTTGCCAACAATGAGTTTTCATATCTACTAAAGTGGGGAGTTAATACAATCCATCCACAAGGTTATTGTGGTAAGTGGAATCCTAATTGTTAGAGTGCTCAGTAAAATTTATTGTGAAGCCTTATTACATAAATAAGATGTTGTGTTGTATTACCCTTTAAGAGACAGTAAGAGTATGTGTGTATATTGTTTTACTATATTTTTTGAAGAGAAAAAAATATACATGGTATTTATTTAGGAGAGCTCTTGTAGAACCTAAACTTATACTTATTTTTACTCTCTAGCCCCTAATTCAACCAGAGATTATGACCTTAGCTGTTTCTGTGTTCAGTTGCTGTGAGGCTTATTACCACAGTGGTAAAAAATAAATGTATATTTTCTTCCGTAACAACTTCAGACAGTAGCTAATGACTCCTTGCTATGAGTAGAATTAAGCTCAGTAATACTACTTTGCACTCATCTTCCTCTTGCCTCCCACATTTTATGTTCTATATCACTATTTAATGCTTTTATTACTTCTTTTATTTAACTTTAAATAATATAATTAAACTCATCTTTCTCCTTTTCATTAACTCAGTGTCTCTTGGTTGTTCCTTGTGTAAAATGAAGGCATTAGGGTCCATACTGCATCTTCCCCTCACCTTCTCTCCATCTTAAACTTCTTTTAACGATGCCATTATTTTATACCTTCACAGTTTTAGTTCAACCTTAAATTCTGCAAACTGAGTGATTTCAAAATTGAGAACCTCTAAACACATCTTTTGTGATCAGGATTAGATAAAGTGTATTCACAGCAGAATCCAGCAGTGAGGTTTTCTTTTCTTAAAAGGAGTTTTGGATAATTTTACTGGGGCTTCCTTCTTGTGGACTTAAAATACCATGCAGAAGTATGATAGAGAAAGCCTTATGCTGTTCTATTCATAGAGAAACCTATGTATAAGATGAAAATGACAGCACTAGCTACACTTAAATCACCATGGCTCATACTTTCATGAGAACTTTTGCCTAAACTTTGTAATGTCTTTTAGAGGCTAATGGAGACCTGCCCCCTGATATCCATAATAGGAAAGTGCAGATTGTAATTGGTTGTTATTGCTGTCCATCACATTGAGATAAAAGTGTACAGATTACCTCAAAGGATAGATTTGTTTATCTTTGGATCTTCCCCCTAGATGGATCAAAATTTTAAAATCCTCCTTTTAAAATATTGAAGTAGAGTGAGTGAGTTATAGAAAATCTCAGGTTTTTGACACAGTTAAAGACATACTCAGGTGACTGAGTTTGAGAATCCAGTGCATGAAATCCTTGATTATTAATTAAATTGACTAGCAAATAGAGATGTTTTTATGGGAATCTTTATACTAATGTTTGCATCTCAAAGGTGTGAACTTTTTATTGCTTTAGTAAAATACTTTATTAATTAGTTTGGCTCAGCAAACAGGAGTCTTTCTTGATCTTTGGCCAAAACAATTTCCTAAAATAGGTTAAGAGCAGGAAACATAATCCTGTGTCACTCAATTGTGCCCCTTAAAGTACGCTATTCTAAGCATCAAAAGCACACATGTTCTTTTGGAAATATTTTTGACTGTGTGTTTTTCCTTTCTTCCAGCATTAAAAAAATAATTAACAAAGCATCTCCCTTAAACTGCTTCTTGCTTCATAAGGTATGACTTGGTTGAAATATATTTACTTTCTTCAATGACTCTGGGAAAAGAGACAGAACTTTTCCTAGATGTGGCTTCTGTTTCTGCTTAATGTTATATACCAAATTATATTTCTTTATTAACTTTCTTTTTTTTGTTTGTTTTGAAGTTATTGCTTCTCGTGCTTGGTTTATTTGCAGGCATCATGCTATTCTTCTCAAAACCTTTATATTGCCATTTTAGAATTGAGAGGATAACAGATGGAACCTAGACTTAAGCTTGTGTCTAACTCAGAACTCATCATTTATTCCACTCCTCTGCATGGTACACAGTGTATGCTCTGGGAGAACAAGCAATGTCACATAACTGATGGTGTTCCATTTCATCATTTCAGCTTGTCTGCCCATATTAGCAGTAAGTCAGAAAAGCTCCCCTGCCCCGCTTTAAGCTCTATGTTTCGTCTTCTACAATAGACAATAAGCTCTTACAGGGAATTATTATCATTTATGGTGTATTTTCATAACTCCTGTGCCTAAAATAAAACCTTGGCCTAGTAGGAGGTAATAAAGCTATACTGATAATGATGAAGATAATAGCTATTAGCATTTAGTATTAATAATTTCAATTTCTGTTCCCTTCCCACACACATTTTTTAAAGCTTCACTTTTGAAAGCTTCCTACACTTCCCTGTCTATTCTATACTTCACACTCTGAACCTCCCCAGAGTGAGAGTCCAGCTATCAGACATGTAGAGTCACTGTTCTTCTTTTGAGTTAAAAATTTAGGCCAATCCTAGGGAGTGGGCCATATCACAATAACAGGATGGAACTGAGACAAAGCACATACATCTAGAATGACAAAGTGAAGTTTAATACTTTTCTAAACATAATTCTCAGATAATAGAGACATGAATTAAAACCTGCCTCTTGCAGCATATACATGACAGTGCTCTACACTCAGCAGATAAATGGGCTTTCTGCAAAGACAGAGGAAACCTCATGTGTGCCTTCTCCCATCTCTCAAATCATCTGAGCGCTTTGTGTTAATGAAATGACATTGCAATGGAAGCAGCAATGTAGTGGCTGACAGTGTTTGGTTTAAATGCTTTCATTTGCTTTTATTTTTTAAATTAAGTGTAATGGGGTGATATCTACACTAATTAAAGAGAAAAACATACAAATTAACCATCACTCCACTACACCCACAAGCCATGCCCACCAGCCAATTAGGAGCGAGTATGCAAATAATCCAACCAAGATGGCAGCCAGCCAAAGAGTGAGCAGGAGGCTTTGGTTTCCCTGGCGATGGAGAAAGCCAAGCTTTCCACCTGCTCTGGTGTGCCCTGGCCTGCACTCAAGGCTACAAAGTTTCAATTATAGAAGATAAATAAGTACCAACAAAAATGGCTGTGACCATAGAGCGAGCAGGAGGCTTGGGTTTTCTCAGTGATTCAGGAAGCCAAACTTCCCACACACCCTGGCCTCCCCTCAAAGCTACAAAGTTCTTCATTATAGAAGATAAGAACTTTGGGTCTCTGAGGGGCCTCTGCCTGGGTCTCTGAGGGGCTTGGCTGGCCTGCAAACCTCCACAGGTCCATCACCCAGGCCAGCCCATGCCCCAAGATATACTCACCCTGATCCAGGACATCTTTCAGGGCAAACTAGCCTGCCCCCAACAGTGCACCAGGCCTCTATCTTATCTAATAAAAGAATAATATGCAAATGGACCATAACTCCAATACATAAGATGGCTGCTCCTATGCAATCAAAGATCTTGCCCCCATTTGGACACAAGATTGCTGCCACAAGATGGCCGGCAGGGGAGGGAAGATGGGAGGGACCAGGTCTGCAAGGAAGGGCAGTTGGGGGTGATCAAGCCTGCAGGGGAGGGCAGTTAGGAGTGACCAGGCCTTCAGGGAAGGGCAGTGAGGGGTGACCAGGCCAGCAGCAGAAGGCAGTTAGGGGCAATGAGGCCGGCAGGGAAGCAGTTAGGCATCAATCAGGTTGGCAGGGGAGTGGTTAGGGTTGATCAGGCTGGCAAGAAGAAGCAGTTAGGGTCAATCAGGAAGGCAGGAAGGTGAGCAGTTAGGAGCCAGCAGTCCTGGATTGTGAGAGGAATGTCCCAGATTGGAGAGGGTGAGGCTGGGCTGAGGGACACAGCCACTATGTATGAATTTTGTGCACAGGGCCTCTAGTTGATTAATAAGATTATATAGGTTTCAAGTGTACATTTCTATTATACATGATCTGTATCTAACACTCAAAGTCAAATAATCTCCCATCACAATTTGGCTCCCTTTAGTCTTTACTATGCCATTTACCTCACCCCCTTCTCTCTGATAACCATTATAGAGTTGTCTGTGATTGAGTTTCAGTTTTATATTCCACATATGAGTGGACTCATATGGTCTTTAGCTTTTTCTGACTGATCTGTTTTGCTTAGCATGATATTCTCAAGGCCCATTTATGTTGTCACAAATGGCAGTATTTCATCATTTCTATGGCTGTGTAGTGTTCCATTGTATATAAACTACATCTTCTTTATCCAATCATCTATTGAAGGGCATTTTATTTGTTTCCATGTTTTGGCCAATGTGAATAATGCTGCAATGAACATAGGAATGTATATATCTTTGCAAATAAATGTTTTCAATTTTTTTTTTTATGTGTAGACTAGAGTCCTGCTACATGAATTTGTGCATGGGTGGGAATCCCTTGGGTGGCCTGCAGAGATCAAGCCCTAGCCTCACAACCCCAGCTTCTACCCCCAGCCTTGAAACCCCTCCTGGTATGCTCCCTTGGCCTGACGCTGCCCCTTCATCCCACCTGTGGGACAATTGATTGGGGCCATGATCCTTTCCCAGCTCCCTTGGCACCTGGGAGCAGGGCAGCAGCTTCACTCTCCCTCCCCCACCCCGCTTCCCCCACGCCCTCCACTGCTGCTCCTGGTCGTAATCTGTGGAGCGATTGGGCCCTCACTGACACCCACATTGGCCTGGCACTGCCAGCTCACATGCTCCACCATCCTGTCCTGGTCCCACTCTCATTGAGGCCTACTGGGACCAGCAGTGCCTCCACTGCAGCCCACTGCCAGCGCCATGTCATAGACATCCACTATATTCCGCACTGCCCCATGGTGGTCAATGCATGTCATAGTGAATGGTCAAACTCCCTGTCTCCTGGTTGAACTTCCAGTAGAACAACTGTTCAAGGGGAAAATTTGCATATTACGCTTTTATCATATAGGATACCCAGAAGCGAGATTGTTGGGTCATATGGGAACTCTATTCTTAATTTTTTGAGGAACCTCCATACTGTTTTATATAGTTTACATTCCCACCAGCAGGGAATGAGGTTCTTTTTCCCCCACAACCTGCCTTAGGGCCACCTGGTATGAGTTACAAAGTGAGTGAGAGAGAAAGTGCTGAAATCCTAGGCATTCCTCAGATGGCTGTTACTTATGCTGAGCTTGGAGGTATCCAGGAGAAGCCAAGCTGTGAACTAAGTGTGACTGCTTCTAGTACTGAGTTGGGCCACTTAGCAAGGATAAGGGCATGCTAAGGCCAACTTTGCACCCAATTTGAGTGAAATGGGTCTCAGGGAATCACTAGGGCAGGATGAGAAATGTTAGTCAGGTTGGCACCCATCTGCTGGCTCTGTGAGGGGAGGACTCAAACAAACACAATAGTTTCTACCAGCACTTCTGTCTGGGAGGAAGTTGCCCCTCCAGCCCTCACCCTGATTCCAGACAATTCAGTTCCTCCCCATATGTCCCTAGAGCCTTTTGAGCAGCTGCCCCAGCACTGGAGCTCAGAGCAAGTGAGTCTAAGTAAATCTGCATGCAGCCCTTTAATAGGAATGCCTAAGGTTCCTCCCTCTCATTCAGCCACAATCTCTGCTGAATTTTACAGCCATAAGTTATGAGGATTTCTCTTCCTTGGCACTGGAAGCCTAGGCTGAGGGTTCTGGTCTGGGGCTGGGACTCCTCGATCCTCAGGGAGAACATCTACAGCTGAGATATCCCTCCTGGTTTTTATCTGCATACATGGATGTGAGACCAGACTGTTCCACCTATCTGCCCCTCCTACCAGTGTTGATGTGGTTTCTTCCTTTTATCCTTAGTTGTCAGATTTCTGTTCAGCTAGATTTCAGGTGGTTCTGAATGATGGTTGTTCTATAGTTTAGTTGTAATTTTGATGTGATTGTAGGAGGCAGTGAATTTTGCCTTTAGCTACACTGCTCTTTTGACCAGAAGCATCCTCTAGGGCAGTGGTTCTCAACCTTTCTAATGCTGTGACCCTTTAATACAGTTCCTCATGTTGTGGTGACCCCCAACCATACTTCATAACTGTAATTTTGCTATTGTTATGAATTATAATGTAAACATCTGTGTTTTCCGATGGTCTTAGGTGACCCCTGTGAAAGTGTCATTCGACCCCCAAAGGGGTTGCGACCCACAGGTTGAGAACCACTGTTCTAGGGGTATTTTAACATAACTACTGAGGTGTGAATCTTCTGGGATGATTAATCAAAGTGTTCAATGAGGATTTTCCAGAATGGATGTTCAGAATGTCTGTCTGCCCTGTATAATATCTAGGAATTTCAGTAATCTTTACCTGGTTTCATGAAGTTTCACACTAAGTGTATATACAGCTTAATATCCCATTAACAGATACAAATTCAACTTCTAGTACATATGCAGGGTATTTTTTAAGTTTTTTTTTCTATGTAGCTCTACAAATTCCAGCTACCCAAGTTTCCTTGCTCCAATCTACATCTTCTTAACTCAGTGTGACTATCAGGTTCTACCTAGCTGGCCTCTTCTATGCAGCTAGACTCAACGTTGGTTATTCATAGGGATCACAATTTTGTTATCTCTTCCTAAGGATCACAGCTTAATTCGGCCTTCGTCTACTGAAACAGTTGTTCAGTTTTATAATTGTTTATAATGGGGTAAGTCTGGACCCTGCTTATAACTATGGCCAGGAGCATGACTGTACAACCCCTATTTATAGATAAATAAACTGAAATTAGAAAGATTAAGTAATATAGTGATGAAGAACAGGCACTTGCAATTTAGGTTGGAATTCAAATTTTTGCTGTTTACTGGTTTTACAACCTTGGGTAATTTATTTAGCTTTCTATCTTAAAATGGATATGCTTATGATAATGATGGTGATCATGATAATAACAAAAATAATAATGTAATATTAGGAATTATCTCTTACAATTATTGTGATGATTAGCCATAGATGATGAAAGTGAAGTTTTTAGCATAGTGCTTGGCACAAAATGAGTCTTGGATATGGTGTTAGCTAACTAACAATATTATCCTTGATTACTTTGGTAGAATTCTGACTCTAAGTTCAGGAATGCAATATTGATGAACAAGATAGATGTTTTTTCCATCACGTATTAAAGCTGGGTTGCCTTTAAAAAGTAGTCAGAACAGGAAATAACTATATTCAGACCCATAGGACAAATACCCTTGAAACAGTGACAAAGTATACTCATTTAATGAAACGTGAGTCCTGTTAGTGTTTGCATTAACATTTTTTAACACTTTTAAGAGAAAATCTCTGGATAACTCATCGCAAATTCTCAGTTCAGGTTACTTATTTAATTAAGCACAATGATGGATATCTTTAATATTAGGCAAAAATTAACAGTTCCATTGTCTTGAGACTATACTTACTCAAAACATAACTTTAAAAATTTTATTTTTATTATTAAAAGTATTGCAGGTGTCACCTTTCCCCCACCCCTATTGGCCCCCTATCTAGCCCACACCTGCTTCCTGCCCCAGGCCTTCACCACACTATTATCTGTGTTCATGGGTTATGCATATATGCATATAAGTTCTTTGGTTAATTTCTTCCCACCCACTCACCTCGCCTTCCTCTAAGATTCCACAGTCTGTTCCATGCTTTTATGTTTCTAGATCTATTTTGTTCATCAGTTTATTTTATTCATTAGATTCCACATGAGTGAGATCATGTGATATTTGTCTTTCTCTGACTGGCTTATTTCACTTAGCATAATGCTCTCCTGGTCTCAGTCTTTGAGATAGCATGGAGGGACCTAGAAAACATAACTTTTAAAGGACATACCCAGTTGTCTTTTTTAGGGCCCCATACAAACTTGAATGATCATAAATAGAGCTAAATGGAGAAAAATCAGGGAAAGCTAGCAGGTTCATTGTTTTTCCATTCCCTTTAAAAATATATATATTTTATTGTTTTTTTTACAGAGAGGAAGGGAGAGGGACAGAGAGTTAGAAACATCGATGAGAGAGAGACATCCATCAGCTGCCTCTTGCACGCCCCCTACTGGGAATGTGCCCGCAACCAAGGTACATGCCTTTAATGGAATCAAACCTGGGACCTTTCAGTCCATAGGCTGATGCTCTATCCACTGAGCCTAACCGGTTTCGGCTAGCAGGTTCATTGTTGAAGATTCTCTGATGTCCTGAGTTGTGTATCAGATAGACAAGCAATAAGATACAGATTTGTCATAAATGTAATGAAATATTTCAGGTCAGAAAGGGGAATTTTGAAGTCTTTCTCTACTGGCTGGTCACAGCAGGTGTGTTAACCAACAATATCCCCTTATTCTCAGGTAACAAAAGTAGCTAGTTAGTTAGCTCTTGTTTATGTTTTACTGTTGATAGACTTAAATTATATTCATATTGTCATGCAGAGCAAACACATAGAAAAGCTTGTCTTTGATCTAAATACAGCCATTCCCTTTCTGCAGTGATTTTTGAACTCTGTATCAGAAAAAGAGCATGTAACAAATGAGGCATAGAAAGTAGACAATTTAAATAAGATAATTATAAAAAAATTGAATTAATGATAATGTTGCCTAGAAACTTATCTCAAGAGGTTAAGTTGATTTATGAAAATTCAGACATATTGAGATTGATGCTACAAAATGCCATGAATAGCTACAAATTCCTGAATCTTCTAACTACTTTGACTCTGAAGATTTAATGCTATAGTTGTTGGTATAAAGCATATTCTTTATCTACAATTCTTGAACTAGAATGAATTTTATTCTTTCATGACCATTAGAAAGCTTTCCCTTTTCCCAATCATTGTAAATTCTTACAACAATTCTCACTGCAGTAATTTAAGTTTCAGAAGAGTTTGTTTCTCTCAGCACATTGTGTGTAACAAAGCTTCTGCTGAGGAGCTCAGTAAAGCATTCCAGGGGTGTTGGCATGTTTTCCTTCTGAAGAAAACTGTCCCATGCTTGGTATCCACCAGCCCTTGTCGCACCATTATAAAAGACTTTTAGTTTAGAGTTATGCATGGATATAACATCTCTCATGGGAAAGTGTATGTATTGGGGGTCCTTGACCTTTTCTAGTCCCTCTTACTTTCCCTTTTCCCTTCAATTTCCTATCTTCCTTCTCAAAGAAATACAAAGAGACACCAGTTAGAAATGTAGATATGCTTGTTGGTGTCTTAGTGTCCAGACATCAGAAAGCTAAAACCGAGATGATTATTTATATAATCTTTAAAGCTGAAAGTTTTCAAATACATTGTAACAAAAGGAACTTAAAAGGCAATTTTACATCCACCGCTCAGATTCTACTGCACTGTCCCCACATCACCAGGACGTTCATTACCTTCATTATATTTATTAGCATTGACTTGGCGAAGGTGATCATACAAGTGAAAGAGCTGCCACTGGCAGCTTATTAGGTTCAGAACTTTCCACAGAATGTCACTGAACATGACATTTTGATTGCATGTGTCCAAGAAGGGTTCAAGGTTGATCAGTCAGCTTTCAATAGAATAATATGCTCTTAATGGAGTGACAGCTATAGTCATATGTTTTTTAAGGAAAGAGATACACTGAAAAATAATATCACAATCATATATTTATGAAATGTTCATTTCTATTAACAATCATTGCTAGAAAAAAATCATTACATTTCTAAAAGAAATAAAAAATGCATGGAGACAATCTTAACTGAAAGGATTATGAAACACTCTCAATCCTGCTTATCATCTCAATGAATGCAGTACTGTGTCATAAATGTCCTTCCATCCTTGTTACATAGTGTGAATTACAAATAGAAAGACCAAAGAAATGGTATGACTTACCTCTCAGAGGGTCTAATACATGAATTCTCTGTCCCTTTATCACTTATTACAGATGCTTTTCATTATAGAGTTCCCATAAACTAATAGTCAATCCAAAAATTTTCATAATTATGGGGAGACAATACCTTCGCCATTTTCACAGTCACATTATGATATTTTAGTGTATTGAATACAGTAAATATTTATTAAAACTAACACATGAACGTATGAATAAAATATCTTTATGTACAAAGTGACACGTTACAATTTCTACCTAATATTTAATAATACACTTGCAAATTTTCCCTGCATTAACATAGTCATAGTAGAAAACAATAAATACAAGCATTAGGTAATAGAAGAACACCAAAAAAGTAGGAAAAGCATCAGAGATAAAAACTGTCAGTTCTAGAAACTTTAAACTTGAGGAAAGGTCATGTCGTCAGGGAACTCACATGCCTGGGCTGCCTGGTTAACTGCTCACAAATGCCTTTCCTAAAATTGGTTCTTCTGAGGGTGTTCCTAAATAATGTACACATGTGCTTTCTTCTGTCTCAATGGACAGGGGAGACCCAGGAACTTTTGTACTGTCAAATTATTGCATGTCATCTGGAAATCATTTTGTTGGGTCAGGTGACTGGTGTAGATTGACAAGCAGGATTGGAAGTCAGAATTAATTCCACAGGTCTTTCTCTCTTTCTATTCCTGGAGCATAGAAGCTGAAGATTAAGCCTGTAGGGAAAAAACGTTCAGATTCTAAGAAAGTGAGTAAGTAGAGATATTGGATTTGGGGGTGAATATGTCAGTGACTAGAACAATTATTTTCCACCCAGTACAGTCACTTGAAATTGAACATGTCTGAAAAGAAAACCACTGTACTGCCTCCTAAACCTGCTCCCTCTCCCTCCATAATTCCCATCTTTGCTATTACCTTCATGATCCATCCAGTCACTCATGCCAGCAGTTTGGATATCAGATGTAGTCCTAATCTTCTTCATTTCTCACTGCTCACATTCAACCAATCACAGAATCTTATGTGCCTTACATTTCTTTCTTCCATTCTGTCTCTTCACCCCCATCTCTGTGTCCCTGCAGATATGGTAAAGTCCTATCCTTTTCCCAGAGAATACTGCAATAGTTTTCTGACTTCTCTGCTTACAGTCTCATTCTTTTTGAATTCATCTTTCACAGTAAACATCAGCAATGTATTTCAAGCACAAATCTCATTGTATTCTTCTGATTAAAGCTCTTAACTGTACATTGTCACTGATGCTTGGGGTGACAATGTAATTAAGAAATTTATTGGCAATGTACATTCTTCTTTTAATAAGTAGAAGAATGACTAAGCAACTCTCTGCATCTCCTTCAGAGGAAGGAGGGTCAGGACTTTGGTTGATTATGTTGGGGCAGAAACAACTTTCTCTACTGGTCTAAAAAGGAACAAGAGATGGGAAATGGGCAGTGGCCTGACCTGCAGGGACTAGATAATTGCTGAGTGGGAGTATTGGGGTTTGCTAGAGTCTGGGAGAAGGAGGATATGGTGGCAGTGGAGCAAGCATGGTGCTGGGATGGAGACATGCACCCTTTTCTTTTTAGTATAGTTGGCAGAGCAGGGTCTTTGGTAGAGTTGGTTGCACTCTTGCCTTGCATAGGGGACACAGGTGGCCATGGGCTTCCATGCATGGAGGAGAGGAAGTTTGAGGAGCTGAGAATGGCCATAGAGCTATGTCAAGCCTTAGGTTGTGGGGAGGACTGTAGAACAGGGTGTTTCTGATATTCTCCCAGAGTCTCTGTGGCTGACAGAGGGTTCAGCATTAAAATCTCTCTAAATTTCAGTGTATGTGTCATCTTTATGAATAATAATAATAATACAGGACTTTATAAGCACTGAATCTCTCACAATCTCAAAATTTCATAAATCTGTAATTCTTATAAAGCATAAATTATTGCTTTTATAATAAAGTATGATGATAGGTCCTTTAAGTATATTAACACTTAGAAACAAAGAAGCACAATGATCTTAGGAGAAATGATTGTTTTACCCTGGCTTTTGGATGTGGAACCCAATGTAATTATTAATCTAATTTTTACTTTCAAATGCAAGATGTGAGACTATTTGCTTTACCAGTATGGTTTTTTAAAATTACAAAAAAGTTCAAGTAGATTGAAGGTTATATATTTTTGTCTTGATTCACATTTTTGGTTGGTAGTAGTATAGGAATCCTCTATACAATTTTATGTTATCATTTATCTATTCTCTCCTCCATAAATTATCTTTTCATGTCTTTGCTTTACTTTCCTATTTCCCAATATGTATACAACATCTTTGTATGTTTAGAATATTAATGAACTGGGTGTCATATTTACACATTTCCTCTATTTGTTTTCTTATAATTTTCTTTATATTTGGAAGTTTTAAGTCATATACAGTAGATTTTCTATATTTTCCACTGAATTTTCTTATATAGTTTTATGTTTTGAAAATTCTTACTCAATCAGGCACTTAAAGCATATCTAATTTTTCCTCTATTGTCTCTTTCTTCCTTTGTCCCTTTAGTTCTTTATACATTTTCTCCGTGAGATATTACTAGCTACTATCCCCATCGCTACACTGATTATTGACTACCTCATTCAGACCATTTGTTGGCATCAATAAGAAGGAAGTGTGCTTTCCCTACTTCTCATTTTCGAATTGAAACTCTGGTCTTAGCTGAAGTTCTTTGCAACAGCAAATCAATTCCTTTAGCAACATCATCTTTGCTACTTCTTGTCATAAGAGAATTAATCTCAGAAGAAGAAAACAAGAGCATTTGCATTTAAAATATGAGTATTGATATGCATAGAGCTAACATATGTCTAATCTTTTACTTAAGGGGCCTTCAAAACTTAACATAAGTTATTTTTGTATTAACAGCTCTTTGGACAGTGGTCCCAGTTATTGTTTAACTGAACTTGGCTCCTTTGTAGATGAACTTCCAAGTAAAGTCAAGCGAGGTGAACATCTGGATTTATGTAAGTAGGATTGTGTTTGTGATTAACGTTGCATTAACCATTTTTTCTTAAAGATCTGCAACCAATATAGGAACAAAGGAGTTTTTTTATTATAGCATCTGTAACAGCAGTACATTAGTGACTGGCAGGTGACATAGGTAGTACACACAACAATGATATTCTTTCCCATGGCTTCTACCCAGAGTGACTGCCATTTTGGTCAGGCCACTTATGGGAATATACATTTTTTTGTTCTTTTAAAAAAATATTAGTTTCCAAAGGGCAAATTCTTCTGCAGGTTCTAAAAAGCACCGAACCCTAATTGTGAGGGTACTTAATCAATGCTTCTTATGAAAATTAAATGAGTCAGGAGAAAATCTGAGCCAATTCTAGGAAAGCAATGATAATCCTATGAAAGCTGGGATAGTTAGTTCCAGCAGGCTAAAAATTGGCCTGTGCTCTTTTAATGAAATAAGCAATGTAGCTGCTTTGCACTGATTCCTGGTCAAGGCATGGGGCATGCAGAATAGCAGTGTTGCTTGTAAACATAGTTTGAAAGGTTTCAATTACTTATTGATTAACTATTATTGTAGTGAAGTTGATCGTCTGCATATGGTAGTCATTAAAATACCAGGAGGGCTCTGTCACTCAGCTAGTTATATACCAAGAGATTGTCTATATGACTGGCTTGGTATAAAAAACTTCAGGTGAAACTACATTTTGGATCATCTTGTTTAAGGTGCTCTGTGCACATATCCATGGTTCCGGGACCCAGAGAGGAAGGACATCTTGGTGTAGTCCTTCCAGAGGGAAGACAATCGAGCCTCCAAGCTGGCTTCTCTGGATTCCATGCACTATGCCAGCTTTTGGATGTGATGCACATCCCAACATTATATATCATAATGTTGCTATATCATAACATTTGCTGCAATAAACTATGAATCTGTAAGCATTCTCATTTTGAGTCCTGCGAGTCTGGAATAGAAATAGGACCTTGTCTAAGTGCACTGTCAGTGTATGTATAGTGACCCAGATAAAGGCAAACTGTAATTAAAAGAAAACATCACCAATTGGCAGAAACTGTGCCATTCTGAGTAGGCAGGGCAACTGGAAGAATTTTTTACAGGCCCCAAGCCATTCACTGTTCTGGCAAATCATTTTAGTGTTTGTTTTTTGATAAGTAGACAATGACGGTTTCACTGGCATAAACAATTTGCTTTTCCTCTAATAAAAGTCTTTGAAAGTAGTCTAAGCTGCAACAGGCTAACAAAGCAGATATTAATGAGTATCTCAGTGAATGAAATTAGGAAACTTACATATTTACTGCCCAAGTGTGGGCAGGATTCATCAAGCTGTCAGTTTTTGGTTTTTCCTTGTGCAGAGCGCTCACCTAGGAACAGAAGATATGTTTTGAACCTTAAGCTCAGGGAGTGAATGAGGATAAAAATAAAGTTTCTTGGCTGTTTTTTGTTTTTCAAGAGAAGTCCAACTTTCCTGCAAGAATGACATTAAGACCACAATTTGCCTCTTGGTTTGGCCTTTTTCACAAAGACTTATGAGCTCTTTTAGGCCACCAATTGTTTTACCCTAAAGGAACAATGAATGCTAACTCACTCTCTGGGCATAGGGTGTGTGTGTGAATGGGAGGTGATAACAAGAGAGGCACCCTAGGGAATGAGTTATTGATTACTGCTTGCTCCATGAGATGGCCCTGCCACAGTAAACCTATGTCATATATTTAAAGTGCCATTTTGTCAGGTACACATTCTAGGATCCTCTGTTTAATTCAGTGAGAGTTCTGTTAAATTGAATTTATAGGTCAACATGAACACTTTTGTTGACATACAGAATAGCAGAGGGGACATTACTCAAGTTAACAGTGTTATTCCATTATCCAATGTAAGGATAAATATTAACCTAGGAAGCTGAGAGACATGCCCCTGGATTCATGATCAACACATTTCACATTACCTGCATCTTTCAGGCAGACTCAAGTCTCAACACCTGTCACACTATATAAAATCAACATGGACTATAGTCTTCAGTTTTGAGAATAAATGCCATTATTTTATTCCAGGTTTTATTTACTAGTTAGGAAAGTTGTCTTTTGGGTACACTGTTGATGTCACCTGTTACCTGCACAGTCATGGAGATAATAAATAGTGCCAGAAGCCTATGAGGAGAACAAACCCAGTTTGTTCTTGATATTTTCTTGCAAGAGTGCCTTAGGTCTCATGCTCATGGCCTCTATCCCAGGACAACCCATGCTCACTAGAGGCACAGCACCTCCTGGGAATAAAGTACAGGAATGAAAAGTAAACAGAATCAATGTTCATTGAACCCCTACTGTCTTCCAGAACTGTAGAGCAAACCTTATGAAAATCATTACAGTTCTTAATATCCCCTTTCAGGTCTCTCTAATTGGGAATAGAGAATGTGAGAAAGATTCAATAACCATCTGCTTCCAATTTATACTAATAAAAGGGTAATATGCTAATTAGGAAGGAGACCAGACATCCTTCCAGACAAAGCCATGGTGGTGGGGCTGAGGCAGAGGTGGTTAGGGGCAATCAGGCCAGGAGGAGAGAGGGCAGTTGAGTGTGATCAGGTCAGTGGGGGTGGCAGTTGGGAGCGAGTAGGTCAGCAGAGGGGGCCAGTTGGGGGCAAACAGGTTGGCAGGGGTGGCAGTTGGAGGTGAGCAGGCTGGCAGGGGGGACCAGTTGGGGGTGAGCAGGCCAGCAGGTTTGGCAGTTGGGGGCAAGCAGGCCAGCAGGGGGGCAGATGGGGGCAAGCAGGCAGGCAGGTGATGCAGTTAGGAGCCAGCGGTCCCAGATTGTGAGAGGGATATTTGACTGCCAGTTTAGGCCCAAGCCTCTGGATTGGCAGTCAGACATTCCCTGAAGGGTCCCAGATTGGAGAGGCTGCAGGCCAGACTGAGGGAGCCCCCCCCTCCGCATGCACAAATTTCACGCACGGGGCCACTAGTAGAGTTATAATAATGATGTCTATGGTAAAAGCAAATGAAACACATGTACCTAGAGAAAAGAATCCTTGGTGAATGCATGCAGAAAATGAGTCAAATATTAAAAGGGCGAATAGATAGAAGCTGAATCTATGTAAGCTTTATAAAACCATTCAGTTTTTTTGCTGATCTTTATACTGTTGCTTATTTCTTGTTGTTAATGAACTTTTAATTGGTAAAAAAAAAGCAAATAAAAGTGACTGTGCATTTATGATAATATACTGATTAGTATTTAGCATACTGATAATGTATAATGACCACATTTAGAAAGGGGCAGGGCATAGGAGAGATAAAGGAAACTAAGATACCATCTCTTTCAAAAGAGGTTGAGTGCACTGAGGAACAGAGGGATAGGAGATGAATGACATCTGGGGAATGTGTCTTATTAATGGTTCAAACCAAGCAGGAGAAGTCTGGCACAGCATGGCAGGCCTGGCACACATGCTCAAGTGTTTGAGCTTAATCTCAGCTAATACACACTTATTAGAGTTTTTAAGCAGAACAATATTATAATGAATTCAGATCTCATCTTTATATTCAAAGGAGCAGGAAGTGAGGATACATAATCTAATTAGAGGAGGTTTGGGAGCAAGGAACTATGTTATTAGCACAAAATGACCAGAGCAATAACAAAACTTCACTGAGGCTTCTAGAAACCCACTGTCATTCCCATAAAGGTGGGTGGCTACAGAGCTCTGTTTCCCTGGAAACATGACTTATTGACCTTCAAATGACACAACTCATTTTCAGATATAAGACCAGAGTTTATCAACTGAAATACTGACCAATCCAATAAATTCATGGCCATGGCAGCTCAAATGTCATTCTGTTACCACTTAGGCACATTAATACTTTCTTAGAAGCAAATAACATAAAATGTGTCACTCATCAATTCTGAGTGATGGGTAGTCAGGTATTTGTTCTAACAAATTACTTTCTACATTTTTAAAAATTTCTTTAAAAATTTACATAGGAGATAGGGGAAAATTGGGCTAAATCTGAAAACTTATATCAAACCTAATCATTTCAGTTTTTATTTTAGTTATATTTTAGGATAGATGCCATTGTTGGATAAAGGATATTTAAGTAAAAACAATTATAATAATATAACTTCTGTTAACTATGGTGAGCATAATTTTATAAAGAAATCCTACTTGAATAAGTTTGAAAAGCAGGGGAGAGAGATTTATTTGTGTGTCAGGAACCAGACTTTAGTAAAAATTGTGGTGGCACAAAGAGCATTTGCAGATCATTATGTTACAGATGATTAATTCTAGGCTATTGAAACCTTTGAATCGCCAATTCAATCTTATCATCTGATCAAATATTTCCCTAGTAATCAGTTGGGTTGCCCATTGAAAGGTTATGTTATTAAATGAGATGTGAGTCCTAAATTGAAGTTGGCAGAAATATCAGAAAAGTACCAGAGAACAGATCTGATTATTTCCATGATAATAATGTGCTCTTATGGAGAGTTAAAAGAGTCTTAATTATCACACCATAGTCTATTCCATTTATTACTTCAATTACTATCAGAGCAGGAGATATCAGATGATGTGGAATTTTCCTTGGTCCTTAAAGAAGAATCGGATATTTAAATCTGCCATCAAGAAACAGAAGGTTCTTTAGAGTTTTCCTCTCTGGAAGCCTCAATTCTGGTGTGTGTTGTCATTTCCCTGATTGACAAGGATGGTAGAGTTGGTGGTCCTGATCCCAGCCCCTCCTCACCAGGAGAGCCAGGGGCTCCTGCACAGAGGCTTTTTCCACATGCTGGGTAGCCAGCCCAACCCCAGCATGAGGAGCCTGGTTGCAGTTAGGTTAAGTTCCCAATGGGCATGACATTATTGTGATGCTTGCTTAAAAGTCCCAGGAAGATTCTGAGAACTCTTCTTGACAAATAGTATAATCACGCTCAGGATCCTTCATGAACTTCTTCAGGACTAGTTCATATTTAGGCTCCTTTTCTCTGACCTTGTGGAATAGGCTAGGCTACTTGTAGAGCCAGGTGATTGCTTTCTAATCACCTTATTAATTTTACTCCTCTGCCCATTCAGATGGTTACCTCAGAAAGAACCAGGTAGGAATAAAGGAACCAGGTACATCATGAATGAAGGTCTCTCTTAAAAGATTGGATCATTTAAGGGATTTGGGTTTGATTACAGATGTTGGGTTCCCTCACTTCTCAAGTCTTCTGTTTGCTTCTTGTGGTTTGCTCTAGTTAGAATTTCCTACCTGCAATTGGGACCACATTCAGCCTTTGATATCTTGCTCTTGAAGTGAGATAATATTTATAGCTGTCTTATTAAAAAATTGCTACATATTTATAATGTAGTTTATCATTCTGTAGCAAATAATCAATGCTTTTTTCATTTTAAAAGCTATGTGGCATCTCGTTTATCATTGCTCTTGATACACTATAACTCATACGAGTCATATATATATATTTTGGAAAAAAACATTTACATTTCAAATCAAGCAAAATCAAAACCTAAGAAACTAGGAAAAGAAATGTAAATTTTATCAACAGGAAATTGTGTTTTTTCCTCATGGGGAAACTCAATTAAAATCATGTGAAGTTATAAAATATGATTTACACTTTAACTAATAAATCCTGGTTCCAGGGGAGTATACACAGCAATTAGCAAAAATGAAACAAGATAACAGTGAAAATAAATCCCTATATAGTACACATAATGTTCTTTCTGCCATTACTGCAGAATGGAAAATGACTCTAGTTACCTCACATTCTGTAGAACACATCTACACATTATTAAAAGCAACTTCTAAAAGCCAGATATTCAAAAAAATATTTACCCCCCCAAAATTATATATGTAGGGCTTGTATTTCCTTTAAAGGAAAATTTAATAATTATTGGGAATTATTAATTGACTATTTCTAAAGAAACTATGCTTTCCTGCTATGTTTCAACATGAACAAAATCCAAGTAGAACTTTGAAATAACCCTTTTCATCTAATCCACAATTCGGGAACTTACCCGACTCATGAGAAATTGTCTTCACAGTGAGGAGCTTCACACTCTCTTTATCAGACTGAGGTCTATTTGGAACAGAAACCATTAAATTAACACCATAGTAATTAGCATGGCATGTCTGAGGAGAAAGTAAACTTTATACACACAGAATGAAGAGGATACACAGGCATCACATATATTTTATGTGTTTTTATGGCAAAACCTGTGTCTCTTCACATGCAGACACACACATAGCACTTTCTACTTCTGGAATCAAGCCAATAAATCTCCATCATTCTGCCACAGCAATGGTCCTCAGATAAATTAAACATTAAGATGGGTCATGAGAAATACTTGTCATGGGGTCTATATGGTACATAGCTTCAGTCCTGAATTATGAAGGGGAAGACACGAACATGTTTCCAAACTTTGGGGGCTGCTGATGAATTCTAGGAGTATCCCTATTCACGAGGTCCTGGACACTGCAGTCTATTTTATTTTTTTCCATTTTTTTAATTAATGTATTACATGGGTACATATCTTCTCATTGCCCCCTCCCATGAATCCTCTTACCCCTCAGTGTCTTGCGTCCATTGGCTATCTTATATGCATGCATACAAGTTCTTTGGTTGATCTGTTATCTACCCCATCTCTCCCTAAACTTCCCGCTGTAATTTGATAGTCTGATGATTGACTGCCTCTGTATCTATCTTTTTGTTCATCACTTTATAATGTTCTTTATTATCCATAAATGAGTGAGATCATGTGGTATTTTTCTTTCATTGACTGCCTTATTTCACTTAGCACAATGCTCTCCAGTACCATCCAGGTTGCTGCAAATGGTAAGAATTCCTTCTTTTTTATGGCAGCATAGTATTCCATTGTGTAGATGTACCATGGTTTTCTGATCCAGTCATCTGCTGATGGGTACTTAGGCTGTTTCCAAATCTTATCTATTGTAAATGGTGCTGCTATGAACATAGAGGTACAGTCTTTAACCAAGAGTTCCCACCTCCTCTTTCTCAGATGCTAAACACTTTCAAACCTCCTTCCTCCCCCCTCCCCCGGACATCTCAAGAACCTTTATTTCTAATTAAGAAGGGTAGGTGACCTACAGATAGTATTTCTAAGTTTCATTGCCTGATGAACATACAAAAACACCTACATAAAGGCAGGATACAAATTCAGATTGACAAAGAAAGCTTAAGCACAGAATTGGTTTTGGCATTCATTAAAAAAAAAATAGTCTCTTTATAGCCCCTTGATTGCAACAGTTGGGTGGATTGGTAGCAACTGCTTTGCTTGTTTTTAAAAGTCAAAGCATAATGCATATCTACTATTAATAAAGCCACTCAGAGCTGTCTCAAGGTGAGGCATGATTTTTCCCTAATTGTGAGAAACATACTGAAAAATACCCTGGGAAAAATATTTTGAAACTCTTAAGTATGTGTTACATTTATTATTGTAGTTATATTCATTTTTCCATTTCACTTTTTGATTTTTCAATTTTAACACTTTTGATTAGCTTAAGAACAGCCCTGTTTTAGTTGTTGAAATTTCTGTTAAAAAGAGAAAACTCTGACAAATAGTTAAACTCCATTTACAATACTTCCTGCACAAATTCTTTAAAAATACAAAGATGTGTAAGTAAAGGATCAATACTTTTCCTTATGTAAGTGATACAGTCAGAGCTTCTAGAAAAAAATGATGTAGCTTTACTTACTGGTCATTCCCATTTTCTGCTGTGCCTAGAAGAGGAGAGAATTATTAGAGTTATAAGAAGCTTGGCTACAAAAAAACCTGAGACCCTTGCCACTTTCAGTGCAGAGATATTTCTAAAGCCAATTTTTGACTTTTTAAATCTCTCCACTCCCTGCCTCATTGTTCATTTTTTCAGACATAGTTAGTGCTCCTTCCTCAGGTATGGCTAATATATTCACGGGATAGTCTCAAGTAGGCCAATTCCACTGAACTTACTTCTGCACTTAAGTTTCTTATCACTATCTGAAACTACTATTAGTTATCATATAGTCTGCAAATACCAGAAAAGTTCTCCGTTTATTTCAGTACCTCTGAAAAAAATTCTCCTCAAAGTATTGAATTGCCTTTTTATACAAGATAATTGAATTTCTGACATTTCTTTATTCGTGGCTCTTTCTGGGGACACACATCTCTGTGTTTGTGGTGAACTATGATATCGCTTCTAATTGCATCTGAACTGCACTAACTCAGTCTCTCTAAAGTGCCCTGCAAAATATCTCTGAGGCTACTAATGGCATCTCATCTTCTCTATGCTTTCCAAGCTGCTTACGGGACATGGTGGAGAACAACCTGGGTCTACAGTGACAATGCTGGTGTTTCATTTTGCACTAGAGTATGGCCTCTGGAAGCAATGGTGGTAAAACCTTGCATTCACTGTTCCCTATCTTATATAACAAAAGCCTAATATGCTAAGTGTCTGGTCGTTCGATCAGCTGTTCAACCAATCAAAGGGTAATTTATAATAATAAAAGCATAATATCCTAATTAGTCGAATGACCTAGGCATTCTTCTGGATGACCTTCTGAAATGATCAGTGGACAGGAAGTGGGGCCAGAGAGCCTGCATCACCAAGCTAGCCATGTTGGTCCTGGCCTCCCTGCTCCCACCTTCTGCAGAGGCCACTGCAGAGGCGGTGCTGGGACTCGGTCCAGGCAGCCACTGGTCCCGGTGCTACCCCTTCCTCAAAGATACAGGAAAGGGCGAGGTATGGGCCTAGTCCCGGGCCTAGCACCACTCATTCTGCACTTCCACAGAGGCAAGGGGTGGGGTACAGGGGTGGCGTGGTCCCAGAGACTCCTCAGAGGCAGGACAGAGCATGACAGCAGCATCTCAACCTCCCCTGGCCAGCCCAGACCCAGATGCCCCCCCCCATACACACACACAAGTGGGCGGGGCCAGTGCTAAGGAGCAATGAGCCCAGGTTCTGGTTGAATGGCACACTGCCCCCCAGCACCCCTCCCCGACAGCTTAGGGCTGGTGAACACACCTCTATAGCAGGCAGGCGGTAAGGAGCGAAGGGTCCTGGATTGCTAGAGCTCTGGACTGTGAGATGGATGTCTGAGTGCCGGTTTAGGCCCAATCCCTGGGGGGTCCTGGACTGCAAGAGGGCACAAACCAGCTGAGGGACCCCTCCCATCCCCCAGCCTGTGCATGAATTTCATGCACTGAGCCTCTAGTGTGCTAATGATATGCTAAGGCCGCTCAACCACTCACTGACCACTAAGGGGAAGATGTGCACTGACTACCAAGAGGAAGACAGTCAACCAGTCAACCAGTCACTATGACATGCACTGACCACCAGTAGGTTAGCTTGCTGCTGGGGTCCCTCTGATTGGAAATGAGCGATTAGGACTGAGTGAGACAGGCCAGACATGCCCTGGAGTCCTCCCACATCCCTCCCTGGCCCTGATCATGCACTGGTGGGATGCCTCGGTCTGGCCTGTATCCTCTTGCAATCTGGGACCTCTCGGGGGATGTTGGAGAGCCAGTTTTGGCCCGATCCCGCAGGCCAGGCCGAGGGACCCCACTGTTGCACAAACTCGTGCACCAGACCTCTAGTTGTATTACGAAGACTTTGATTTCTACTAATATCCTGGCTAGTTCAGCTTCACCTGGTAAGAGTCACACACCACCACAATTCTTAATTCCTATGATTTAATTCATGATACCATATGCTGTTCACCAAATTGAACAGCACTTGGTCTTCCTGACCTTATCTTCCCTACCATCAGTAGGGTTTTAACATCACTTTAAAATTCCTGCTGTAAGTGCTCTATATGATATCACCTGTAATGCTCACAGCCCTGTTCCAACATGCAGTGATATTGTTTGTATGACTATTTTAATATTTTTCCTTGGAATATGGTAATAATGGGTTTATTACCAGATAGACAAATACCAACAGACTACTTTTGGAATATATGCTATTCTATTTGGGTTAAAGCTCAGACTACTGTCAACATTATCTGGATAAACTCAATTTCATATTGAAATCTCTGATTAATGTTGTCTTCCAGTGAGCAGAGTGGGTTTACTAATTTTTTGAACATAATGAAGTCTCACCCACATTTTGAAGAGAGATTACTGTGGGTGTTTAATGGTGCTCACTTAATGACAGCGATGCTATAAATTCTGTTTGGCAAGCAAAGTTAATGAAAACTAAATAGATTTGGCTAATTGCACAATTCCCAAACTTGGTTACAAAATATTATATATATATATATCTTCAGAATAATTCTCCATAATTATAGTTATTTTATTTTATTTTATTTTTCATAGTGGTTAGAATTTTATACATTTTTCCCCTCAATGATTTAATCCATCTCTAATAGCAAATGTCAACTTTTCAGATAACTTATTTACAAATCTTCCTATATAAAGCAGTTTCTCAGTAGAGTGTGTTTTTACAGATAGATTTGGCACACTAATTTTTTTTTTTTTAATTTCTTCTATGTGTTCAACACCCACAAGCTTCAACTTGGATGGTTGATTTACCATAAAAAATAGTATTGGTAGATTAGAAACTTTGAGAAATTAAACTGATTTATAAAAATGCGATTTTCCTTCTGGAAACTGAGGAAAAAAAACATATTTTAGACATTATTAAGAGGCTTTATTCACTAACTCCCAAAGGGAAAGTCATTGATTTGTTTATTCTCATTCTCCACCAAAGGCTAACATGAACACTACTGTTTTGTTTTGTTTATTTGTTTGTGTGTTTTTTTGTCTCATAAGTTCTCCTTGCACTGTTATGCTCTTGCACCAAGCTGTCCGTCAATGCATGATTAGACATTGGCTTTAGGAACAGCCTTTGTTGGTATCTAGTCTATGGGGTAAACAGTGTTGCTTATATCTTACTTAATAAAAGAGAAACATGCAAATTAACATTTATTCCACTATGCCCACAGCCAATCAGAGTGAGTATGCAAATTAACCCAACAAAGATGGAGGTTAATTTTCATCTGCAGGCATGGAGCAGCGTGAAGCCTGCCATAATGGAAATGGGGTGGTGGAGGGAGCTATTGGAGTGGTGTTCCAGACAGAAGAAGGATTGCAGCTCTGGGTGGCCGGGAGTGGGGACCTGCCGGCTCAGGGTGGCTGGGAATGAAGCCAGGGGAAGGAAGGCCTATTTTTGCATGAATATTGTGCAAAGGGCTTCTAGTATCTTATAAAAGTGGATGTTTACTTTTTAACAGTATTTGAAACTTAGAGTTCTGCTAGTGAAATATTTAGAATTAAAATGAAGAAAAACAAGGTTCTACTTTATTGAAAATTTAACTCAACAAGTTTATAGTAGATTCTGTCTTATATTATGCACAATGCAATGAAATAATGCATGCTGTGTGACTACATGATATGTGTCTGATATTAAGGACTGAATGTGTGTGCTCCCCTAAAATTCATATGTTAAATCTCAATGCCTGATATAATGTCATCAGGCTGTTGGGCCTTTGGAAGTTGATTAGGTCAGAGGATTGAGTCCTCATTGGGATTAGTGCCCTTATGAAAAAAAGACTGCAGAGTACTTCTTTGCTTTCCCTATGTGAAGACGTAGTGAGCAGGTGGCTATATATTAGCCAAGAAGAGTAATCTCACTGGACACCCAATCTGGCACCTTCTCAGCCTCCAGAACTGTGAGAAATAAATGTTTATTGTTTAAGCCACACAATAAACATTGGTATTTTTATTATAGGACCTGGAACAGACTAAGGGGGAATAGGTACATGGAGAAGTAACTATACTATTACATGATGAATTTAATAAAATTCTATAGAATTCTGCTTAAAGAGATGATGTGTTATCCGAAGAAAGATACATTAGATTGTTTTTTGAGGTAGGTGCTAATGGGCAAATAGGAGAGTGGAATTTTATGAAAGTTACAAAGTGGGCTGGACATTCTAGAAGGAATAGCATGGACAAAGGCATGGATACATAACACCGCATTGCACAAGCAGGGCAGAGTCTGTGATGGAAAATAGATTTATGTTTAAGATAACAGAAGAGAGTGTGAGCCATGGAACTGAAGGGCGATTCAGATGAAATGCTGAGTAAAAAGCTCAATTTCCTGGAACTGAGAAAAGATAATAAGATTGGAAGAAATCTGAGAAAAATAGGGACCTTAGTTAATAATAATGTATCAACCAATGTTAGTTAATTCATTATGATAAATATGTCATCTTTTTATTTTTATATATTTTTATTGCTTTCAGAGAGGAAGGGAAAGGGAGAAAAAGATAGAAACATCCTCTATAATAAAAGTTAATATAAAAATTGTCCCCTTGGGTGGGAGTGTGACTGACCAGGAGCTTGACCGCTTGCTATGAAGTGTGCTTACCATCAGGGGGTGGCATGGAACAAAGGGAGGCCCCGGCCATCAGCAGGAAGCCAGCAGCTGCTTAGTGCCCCTACCCATGCACAAATTTCATGCACTGGGCCTCTAGTCAATGATGAGAAAGACTCATTGATCAGCTACTTCCTCCATGCCCTCTACTGGGGATAAAGCCTGCAAACCAGGCATGTGCCCAGACCTGGAATAGGACTGTGTTGGTGACCTCCTGGTTAATAGTTCAACATTCAAACACTGAGCCACACCAGCTGGGCTATATCATCTTAATAATAAGAATAACAGCTATGTGGTATGTGGGAACTCTTTCTAACCATCTTTGTAATGTTTCTGTGAATGTAAATCTATTTTAAAATTAAATATTTTTTTAAAAGAATAACAAATTGAATGCCATTGCTGGATTCATAAGTATTTCCATAAGAGGCAGGGTGAAGATGAAACATCAAAAAGAAGAAAAGGAAGAGTGGGAATGTTTAAAAGAGAGCAGTGACTTTTTGAAGAAAAGGGAAAAGACTCCCAAATGCTACTGGAGAGGTTAAGAAGGGTAATAATTTCAAACTAGAATTCCACTAAAAATTACAATAATGTTCAATCCTGAAGAACCAATTCAATGAGCAGAACACACAGTCATGAAGGAAGACATTTTCATTAGAAGGAAGCTGTGCTTCCCAGAATGGAAGTGAGTCACAGGACACGCTTCTTCAGATTATGGGCCCCTAAACTTTATTCTCAGCGAGACTTTCCTTTATCCTCTGTTACCCGAAAAAGGAACAAACCTTCACAATAGGTAAGGCATACCATTTCATGCCTTCTGGACTCCTATATTCCCCCAACCGCCCACAAAATGGGCTGTTTCATTGAAAGGTATTTGTTCACATTTGATACCTGCCACTCGTAGTTAATTTCTATTTCTTACATTCACCAGCCTTCCATGGATTTCTCAGTTCATTCCTCTCTATTTTTGAGATCAAGCAATGTGGCATTTTATTTCTTCCTACAATTCCTGCCTCCCCTTTACAGTATAAATTTAAGTTTAGATCTAGCATGAGCATTCTCCTTTCAGGAAATAAAATGTAACAAAACACTGTTACCCACCTGGGTCTGTCTTCCTGCACAGTCGATACAAACCCACCAGAGCAAATACTGAAAGTGTTGTTACAATTAGAGCAATAACCACCGGCAGAATAATACCTAAGAAGCAGTGGGGACATTGTCAGTTAGAGTAGCAATGGAGTTTCACAATAGTTCATGAACTGAGCAAAAGCATGCATGCTTTCTTCTTTAAACATCATTCTATTTAAAATATTGTATTTTAAGCAAAGAAGATCTATCTGATTCATGGGCTTTGCTTTAGTTGTCGTTTCTGACGTATCCACTTGATGTCAGTCTTGTAGCCTTTCTGAAATAAAATTTCAAACCTAAGAGAGATAGGTCTCCATTCTTCTGGAGACTGGGGCAGTGAGGAAATGGGAGACAAGAGGGAGAAGATGCCCTTCCTCTAGACCTAGAGTCAGACCCACGTTTAATCATATATTCTGTACTACTGGATACCCAAATCATTGGAAAAAAGGACATATATAGCCAATACTGGAACTACTCTAGTTATAAAGTTGGCTTTCTAAAAAACTAAAAAATATCTTTCCATAGTAATATCTTAGAACCAGAAAAAGTATAAAATAACATAAGTGGATATAACTGGATATCATAATGCACATGATTTCTAAACATAAAAAATAGTTCAAGAACAATCTGCATATGTGTGCACCTGTACATACATGTCTGGGCGATTATGTTTTTTCCTATTTTTATTAAGAGGAAAGTTTTGCTGTTTACTGATTAATTAATTCATTTTAGTATCTGCTTTCTTTTCTGCCAGTCATTTTCCAGATTGAAACAACAGTGATAAATTGAAAACATTGTTCTAGGGGTAAAGCTAGAGTTATAGAAATTATAATTACCATTTAGTGAGGTGTTCTCATCTGCTTGCTTATGTGTTCCTCATGTTTATCAGGGAATGAGAATAGTTAACCAGTTCATTTGTAAGGTGGTTTTCACTAGCATTGTTATGATTAAATATTTGTTTCAAGTAAGTTCTGGGTTCATATTAGACCTTCAGTGAGATCATTAGTGCTTCCCAAATGAAATCATTGTGTCAGTGAATGCAATTCTGACCTATTGAATAGAATGACTTTAACTAAACCTGTCATCCCAGCTTCATATGTATTCATATTAGTCTTAATTTCCAGGGAAATTAAGTCTGTTTAGTTCTAGAATAATCATATACAGGGTGCAGCAAAAGTAGGTTTACAGTTGTTCATATGGAAAATAAAACAATAATTAATTAATAAATAACAAGAATGAACTTTGTGTTTCACTCAAAACTGTAAACCTATTTTTCCCCATCTGTATGTTATATGACATATATATATGTTTGCTATAAAGTAACAATTCTTAAGAGGACATTTTAACATGAAGACAAAGTTTTGTGAAGGTAAACAATTCATTGTTATGTAGATCTCTGTCTGTATACTTTGACTTATCTGAGAATAGTTCTATCAATTCATCTTGATGTTTGGTGGTAATTGCTTAGCACTAAGGTAAGAAAATAATCTCAAAAGTGTGCTCATTAAGACTCATAAGTAGGAAATTTTCAAAGCAAGTGGCAGTTAGACAGGATTTTAATGGGATTGGAGGTTCAGTAAAGCTGATAAAAGTCTGTCTGTAATTGAATCCCTTCCCTTATTGGCAACATTAAAATATTCTGCATATCTATGTCTATGAAATGAAAATTTGTCTGTTACTCACTGGAATGAGAGGAACTGGTTGAAGAGGGGCTTGCATTTTTTTCATTTTCACTGCCTATTATTTTAAGAAAGAAAAAATAGGTTACCTTTGGTTCATGTGCCAATCCTCACAATCCTCCCTTCATCCCCAATTTAAGTAAGTTTATGTGATCTATAGGTAGGCTGCTTCAAATGAATATATTTGATCTCATTCTGAAAGAATTCTGTTTTGCAAATCAAGATTGGCAGGGTGTTAATGGGTACAATTTTGGACATACATCCATGAAACCATCACCACAATCAAAGCAGTAGACATATCCGTCACCTGCAACAGTTTCCTCATGTCTCCCGTTTTGTAGATGTGTGTTTTTGTATAGCAATTATAATTTAATAAATCTGTTATTATTTTTTTAAAGATTGGTAGGGTGTTCTAGGGGATAAAGAGTTGAGCAAAAGTCATACCTTGAGATTGTGAGATGTTTTCTGCAGTTGCTGTTGATATTGAGAGTAATATACTGGTTTTAAAAGATGAGGCATCTGGTTGTAAAGTGCTAACTGTAGAAAAAAAATCAGATACCCAGAGTCAAACTATAGTGTTAACTCTTCTTATTGCATTTCTTTGCAGATTCAAAGAGTTTGCATTTCTGAAAATCTATGAAAATGGTTTCTTGATGAATAATAGGATACATAGAATTGTACATTAAATCCTAAATTCATTTTTTTCTCCTGTAACAATTACATTCTGAATTTCAAAACCTGGATATCAGTATTACATCTTTAAGAATGGTTAAAAAAAAACTTGAGTATGTCTCTTATCTTAGGCTACAGTCTGTATCACTTACAGCATGAGATTCTTCTGCAATGGAAATCTATACAAAAGCATTATTCACATTTTAGATAGTATAACTTTGGATGATAGTGATTTTTTCCATCACACATACTTATGATGAACATAAATATCCAGAACTTCATTTCTATAGTGTTACTTATTAGTTGAACAGAAAGTCTGTAGTTGAGGCTATGGTTAAAAGTTGGGGAAAAAAAATCCTTTGTTTTCATCTTTAAAGCTTAGCAGTGGTTTACATTTATGTGGCTTATCTAGAGTATCTGCTGCTTGGTTACATTTTTACCACTGCTCATAATCTTTTCTTTCAAAGAAATGTAAATTAAATTTATTATAATTATATTTGTTTGCTTAATTCAACATTTACCATCTTCAGTTAGAAGGACTGAAATAAAAAATAAATTAAAAAATATAATTTGCATTTGAAACTCACAAATCTCAATAAATTTCAAAGAAATATAAGTAATTAAATATTTTATAAGTGTATAGAACTTATTCTTATACATTTTGGATAAAATTAAATTTTTGAAAAATCATCCACTTTTTCTTGTATTATAAGGTGATATCTTTTCATCACACTTGTTTGCCTTGTCTCTCTTCTGAATTGCAAGTTTTTGGAATGAGAAGACCACAACTCCCACCATACCCCACATGGAGCTCTAAATACAGTGAGTGTGCAGCAAAATGTAGCTGGCAGCGTGGCCCTCAGGAGTATTGAGGCCATGTATAGTTGACTCAAAGAAACTGATACTGCATATTGTTGCCTTGGATTTTTCCTTCTGTGTTACCCAAAGCCCAGGATGCACTGCATGCTCATGCATTTTTGACATCTATGGGGGAAGAATAATTTTTAGAGTTTGTACCGTTCTTGCCACATAAGAAATCTGTGGGAGAAAGCTAGATATATACCTATAAGAATAACAACAACAAAATGTTGGACTAGTGCACTAGGCAGGCAGAAAAAATAATATTAAATAAAAGAGGAGAATTAGCTGAATCCTTCATAATTTTAGTTTATATTTTCAGTGTCCAGGGTTTTATTGAAAACTAGAGGCCTGGTGCACAGAATTTGTGCATGGAGTAGGCGACAGTGTCCTTCAGCCCAGCCTGCTCCCTCTACAATCTGTGATGCCTTGAGGGATGTCCGACTGCCTGTTTAGGCCTGATCTTACCTGGCAGTCAGACATCTCTCTCACAATCCAGGATTGCTGGCTCCTAACTGCTCACCTGACTGCCTTCCTGATTATCCCTAACCACTTCTTCCTGCCAGCCTGATCACCCTCTAACCACTCCCCTGCCAGCCTTATTGATGCCTAACTGCTCCCCTGCCAGCATGTTTGCCCCTAACTGCCTGGCCCTGCAGGCCTGGTCACTCCTAACTGCCCTCCCCTGCAGGCTTGGTCACCCCCAACTTCCCTCTTTTCCTGGCCTGGTCACCCCTAATTGCCCTCACCTGCAGGCTTGATCACCCCCAACTGCTCTCCCTTTCAGGCCTGGTCCCTCCCATCTTGTGGTGGCCAGCTTATGGCCACATGAGGGCAGGATCTTTTGACCACATTGGGGCAGTCATGTTGTGTGTTGGAGTGATGATCAATCTTCATATTACTCTTTTATTAGATAAGATAGAGGCCTGGTACATGGGTGGAGGACAGCGGTTTGCCCTAAAAGGTATCCTGGATCAGAATGGGTATTCCCTTGTGGCATGGGGTGGCCTGGGCGAGTGGCCTGTGGTAGTTTGCAGGCCAGTCACACCCCCCGGCGACCCAAGTGGAGGCCCTGGTATCTGAGATTTATTTATCTTCTACAATTGAAACTTTGTAGCCTGGAGCTGAGCCAAGCCTTCTCTCTCTCCCTGGTGGCAGCCATTGAGCCTTTGGTGCCTTAAGTGGAGGCCTGGTCCAGCCAGGATGTGCTTCCTCCATCAGCAGAGGCAACTCAAACCTCCCTCCTGCTCTCTCTGTGACTGTAGCTATCTTGGTTGGGTTAATTTGCATACACTGATGGGCACAGCTGGTGGGCGTGGCTTGTGGGTATAGCAGAGATATGGTCAATGTGCATATTACTCTTTTATTAGATAGGATGAATGTTTTTCTGTTGTATTGGTAGAGTATAGATGGCTGATGAAATAACCAATGGCATTAATCTGGGACTTCCCAAGGGTTAATTTTCAGGACTCTTCCTTTATTATCTTCTCATAGACAGGTTAAGTGGCAGCTACAGTTCTAACTATAATATATCTAGTTCTGAAGAAGCTCCCATTTTTCTACTTAAAATGTGTTGATAACCCAGTGCCAATTTTTATTGATAATGATCTATAGGTAAGCAATAGAATTAACTCTTCTCAAAAGGAGAATTCATTGGATCCTTGAACAAAGAAATTAAAATTTTTTGTTTTTCCTTTAACCTCAACCTTCAGTTAACAAATAATTTCTGAATCCAGTATAGACAACCCCCCACACACACACACCCAACCCCTCCAAGTTTCCTCTATTACATGTAATGCCTTCTGTTTCTTTCTATCCTCTTTTAATTTCATTTTTTTTAAATGGTGCTCATGATACACTAGTGGGAGTTAACTCAAAGTTTGACAAATCCTGTCCATTAGCATGATCATATTAATGCAATTATGTGTCTTGGCTGAATTCATCAATTGTGAGCCTAATGTAATTTATTCATTACTAAGATAGCAGGAATCACAATGTATTCAAAGCTGATAATTTCTGTGGATTTTGCTAATACATTACTACAATACAATACTATACTAGTATTGGTAGAGAAAGTACAAGAGAGGTATGATAGATGGTTAAGTGCAGAATTTTGAAGACTGAGTATCTGGTTTCAAATTTGAATGTTGCACTTATTTGCTGTGGAATCTTGGAAAAGTCAGCTAACTTCTTTGTGTCTTAATTTTCATAGCTACAAATGGTGATTATAATAATTCTACATCACAGTGTTATACAAATTAAATGAGTAAAAATAATTTAAATTGCTTAGAAGAGTACTTGAACTTTTTATATTATATACTAGAAGCCCGGTGCATGAAATTTGTGCATGTGGGTGGAGGTTCCCTCAGCCCAGCCTATACCCTCTTGCAATCTGGGACCCCTTTGGGGATATCCAATCTAAACCAGAAATAGGCCATCCCTCTCTCAATTAAGATTGCTGGCTTCTAATTGCTCACCTGCCTGCCTGCCTGATCACTCCTACCCACTCTGCCTGCCTGCCTTATCACCCCTAACTGCTCGCCTGCCTGATTGCCCCTAATCACTCTGTGTACCTGCCTGATCACCCCTAATTGCTTGTCTGCTTGCTTGATCTCATCTAACCACTCTGCCTGCCTGATTGATCCTAACTAATCTGCCTGCCTGCTTGATTGCCCCTAACTGCTCTCCTGCCTGCCTGATCACCCATAACCACCTTTGCCTCACTCTTGCCTGCCGTGGCTTCGTCTGGAAGGGCATCTGGAAAGATGTCCAGAATGCCGTCCAGAAGGTAGTTTGGCTGTTCAGTCTAATTAGCATATTATGCTTTTATTATCATAGATAATATTATTATAAATTACATAAATATTTTAAATTATATTTTATTAATTTATCTTTTATAATATCCTATGATTAGGCCGTTAGAGAGTTGTATCTTTCAACCAAAGCAAATTTAACCTAATTTTCTCCAAAATTTTAATTGTAAAAATACACCAAACCTCTATGTTTCAGATGTTACTTCGCTCTAGTCAGGAATGGGAAAAACTGGAGTGGATGGCACTCTTAGATGATATGGGTTTGCTCTTAAGCCCTAACTTTTGGTGATTGTGTTGATTATTGAATTGCAGATATGTTGTGTCTTGCTTTAAATCTAATTTGCAAGCTTTAGGCCAGAACTTGGAGCTGGCTGTTTGAAGCAGGGACCCTCAGAACAGTCTATTATAATAAAGAACCAAAACTGTTATAATAATACTAGAGGCCTGGTGCACAAAATTCATGCATTGGTAAAGGGGGTATTCTTCAGCCCAGCCTGCACCTCTCCAATCTGGGACCCCTCTGGGGATGTCCAAATGCTGGACATCCCTCTCCCAATCTGGGACTGCTGGCTCCCAACCACACACCTGTCTGCCTGCCTGATTGCCCCTAACCACTTCTGCCTACCAGCCTGATCGCCCCCTAACCAATCCTCTGCCAGCCTGATCGATACAAAATTGCTCTCCTGCCGGCCTGATTGCCCTGAACTGCCCTCCCCTGCTGGCCTGATCTCCCACAATTGCTCTCCCCTGCCAGCCATCTTGTGGTGATCATCTTGTGACCACATGGGGGCAGCCATCTTGTGCGAGTGCAACAGTCAACTATTGCATATTATCTCTTTATTATATAGGATGTATGCAGATTTATCCCATCAGTGTTTGACAGTAGAACATATTTAGCTTTTGCTGCAAACCAATTACTAGATAGATCATTGCGAGCTTTAAAGACAGAAGACATTGTTGAGGTCCCAGCACCTGAGGTGGCTATGAAAATGCACCTCACAGAACACCAACTAAAGACAGTGTAATTGACCAAGGTCCCCACCTGTTCTCTAAATTCCATCCCTGTGTTTTGGCTGAAGCCATGCCTTCCCCAGAGTGCTCCCACCCAATGATTGAGACTGGAAGGAGGGACTTGGATGGGAAGAGTCCCTAATGGTCTTCTGGGACCTTAGAGGAAGTCAAATAATACATAGTAATTAATAAGTGTAAGAGACAGTAGAGAAAAAAAATGCTCTTGTAAAAAAGAAAGCAAAACTGTATTCTAGTCTTATTTCTCTTATGTTTTTTATACTTCTTTTTGGATATGTGTATAGTCAATGTGTGTGAGGGATAAATTCACTTACATTAATTAATTACTTTCAATTATTTAAAAATAATTGGAGCAGTTCTCTAATTGCAATTTGATGGATTCCTGTTCCATTTTAAAAAGATCTTTTCAGTATTTGAAACTAATTTTTTTCACTTCTCCTTAACCCTTTTTCTACATGTGGATCCCAGTAAAGCACAACCTATTTCTTTTTCTCCTACCTTATGGCCTATTCTTCTTAGTCTCTTTAGCTGATTCCTTCTCTTCTCTTTGACTCACAGATTTAGTCCTTGGAGGGCTCATGACTTAATCCTTGTTCTTCATCTCTAACTATACTAAATTTTTTGATGGTTAAATTCAATATCAAGGTTTAAATACAATATCAATGCCAATGATCCCAAATTTGTATTTGTAACCTAGATTTCTTTCTTAAATTCTAGCTTCATAAATCCAGATGACTTTTCAGAAAAATAATAAAAATATAAAACCAAATATGTACAAACTTGGACTTCTGCTTTATCTATAGTCTTCCCATCTTAGCTGATGACAATCATTCCTTTCAATTGCGCATGCCAAAGACTTCAGAACTATTTTGACTCCTTTCTTTCCATCCTATCCCACATATAATCATCAAAGATATCTATTGGATGAGCTTTCAAAATATATCCAGGATTTGGAGATTTCATGCCATCTACCCTGAGAGTACCTCAGTCGAAGCTACTACATCTGACTCCAGGAAAATGTATCCTTGTTTCACTGGACAATCTCTGCTCAGATGTCACAATTACACTTATGAAACATAAGTCAAACCCCCAATGTCTCTCTATCGCACTTATAAAAAAACCCCAAAGTCCTTGCATATCCCTGGGTAATGTATCCAGTCAATCCTCTGGCTTCCCTCTCTCTCTGTCCACTTCCTCGGTGAGTTTCTTAAAATATCAGGCATCTCCTCAAATTCAGTCTTTGTTTGGATACTCTTCCCCCACCTATTAGGTCGCTCACTTTTTTTCAGGGAGGCTTACCTGACCACTTTTTTCAACATACAAACTGCATCTCTCCAGAACATGTGATCCTTCCTAAACCCCTCTACACCTTCTCTTTCTCATAGCACTTATCACCTTTGACTCTACTATGTAATTTAGTTAATTAGTATATTTACTTAGCATGATTTTTCTCCCCTACCAAAATGCTTGTTGGCAAGGATTTTTATTTTGCTCACCTATGTTTCCAAATGCTAAAATAGTGTCCAGAAATAAGGTCTTTGCTGAATGTATACATTTTTGTCAGCAAAAGTGTCTACTGTTAAAGATTAAGTGTATTAATGAAATTACATTTTTAATTTTAATTTAGGCCTGTTATATATTTAAAATTATTGTATCGTTAGTTCATTCATTCATTCTGCAATAAAAGAAAAAAATAGATATTACTCTGGGTCTAAGAGTAGATGTTGAAGGAAATACAGCAAAGTACAAGAGATTAAGGACCCCTAGCAGGGAAGGTGAGAAGCATAGCCCAAAGCTGATAGATGTGAAAAGAAAAATAGTAAAAGAACAATATGTCAGGAATCAAAATAGGAGAGACTATGTTATTGTTTATTGACTCTTACTTATAAACTAACTTTTAACAAGGATTTGAGGAACTTAAGCGATGATATACAGTATACCATAAAATGAATAACATAGAAATAGGAAATGGAGCAAATGCAAATGGAAGGAACAAACAGGCTCCTTCTAAAAGTTAATACCATTGCTGTCATTGCGATAAGAATTGATTCTGAGCATCCTGACACTCAGGGAAAGGAAACATGGGCTACTCTAGGTTTTTGTTATCATAGAGGAAAATATTCTATTACAGAAGTGGCAGGTTAAGTGTTACAGACAATAAATACTATAAGCGTAGTTGATACCAGTCTATTTTAGATTTTGTCATAGTTGTAATATATTTTCACCCATTAGGGCACACTGTATCTACTTATTGGGCAAAATATGAAAGGTGATGTTTTCTGACATAGTTGTGTTTTTAAAGTAATGCAAGAAAAGATTCTATCTCAAAAATTTTTTCTTTACTCTGGGCCATCAATGGGACTAATATGAGGTAATAATGTCCTCTATCCCAGTAAAAACTGTGAATGGAGACTTATTTACTTTATATGATAAGTCTGTAGAAATACATATTGAAGAAGGAGGATGTACTTTTACTTTGTGATTTGAATATGAATTATTATTAATTTACAGAAAAGTATATACAATATACAAAGTATATACAATATACAAAGGAGTGAGATGCTGTTCTGATTACTTCTGTCTGTGCTAATTCACCTTATTCTAATAATTTTAATCCTGTGATTTAAAGAAGAGAGATACTGTGTCTCAGAAAGATAAGGTAACACATTGACAATAGTGAAAGAGCTAAGCCATAAACCATAAGCCAAAATCCTCTTGGTGTCCTTTCTGTTACTTTCCCTCTACAGACACACACACACACACACACACACACACACACACACACACAATGAATGGCCAGATTATTATGATTTATTATGATCTCTGAACACATAATAATCGGGCCACCCAGTGTGTGTGTGTGTGTGTGTGTGTGTGTGTGTGTGTGTGTATGTGTGTGTATTAGAGGTCGGTACATGAATTTGTGCATGGGTGGGGTCTGGCCAACTTGGGCAGGGGAGAGGGAACATAGGTGGTTGGCCAACCTGCCTGCTAGTTAAACACCTGGTCGAGGGGACAATTTGTATATTAGCTTTTTATTATACAGAATATACACTGAGTGCCCAGAGTATTATGCATTAAAAGATAATAATAATCTGGCCACTCCATATATGTACATATTTCCTATGCATTTGAATTGAGTTATCTTACTTGTTAGTGGCATCATTCTCAGTGATCAATTAAATTTTTTTCTCAGCATTCTGAAAGGTTTAAAATGTTCTCACCAATTCCTAAACATAGATACATCATCTTAACTCAGATTCACACTTTGGATAGAATGGCCTGAAAACACTGAGAAGCTTTTGAATATATAACTGTGCCATATGCTTTCTGAGAACGTGAAGCAAGTGATCCAAAATAAGGACATAAAAAGATATTAAAAAAGATTTTGTTTTCAAGCTCTGGATAATTTGTGCCAAACATTATTCTAAGTGTTTTACAAATATTAACTCATTCAACTATTGTATTGTTAATATTTGCATTGTAATGAAACCTAGAGAGATTAATTCACCCAAGGTCACACAGCGAGTAAGTGACTGAACCAGGATTTGAGTGCAGGCTCCAGCGCCTGTGTAGTCCACCACAGCCCAGTGCTACCTAAGCTGCTGCATTTCAGTAGGAATGAGTTATAAGTACATGCCACTTATTTTTGTTACATGAAATACAATCTATTTCAATTTAGGCTCCTGTCAAGAATGTATTCTTTTTTTCAAGACAAATTGAACACATATTTCCTTCAACAGGCCAAACCAGACCATGCAGGTGCATACAAGGAGACAGATATTCTTAATGTATTGAAATAAACCTCACTGTAGAGCTTGTTGGAGGAACACACATCTATAATGATACCCACAGTTGAAAATATTGGTTCTTAAAGTGAATGCCGAGCAGCTAATCAGTTGAGACTGAGTTTTTATGCCCTTTTAATGTGGATTGGAGAGACACAAGAACAATTCAGAACATGTCTTAGAGATACAACAGATCTCTAACCCAAGGAGAAACCACTTAACCATACCCAGATTTATACAATTTCCTAAGTGGGAGTTTATGTCAGATGCTCCCTACCACATAAATATTGATATAATTCCCATTCCATAAGTGAGTTCTTCTATTCTCAACTAATCTTTCAAGTATCATAAAATTTCCAAGTTAAAAAATAACAACACACATCTGGATATTGCTTTGGTTTTAGTTATATTTTTAGCTTGAGTAGATCCTAACTGAATAATAATGTCAAGAATCTGTCATTCAACATTAGAAAAATCAGGTAAATAATCATCTGCATAGAATGATTCATGCTTCACATTATATGAATCCTGGAAATCAGCAATCAATCCACTGGCATTGCATAGGGTGCTGAGAACAGTGAATATGACAGGAGGAAGTGTTCTGGTTTTCAAATGCCAGTAGTCAGGTTTGGTGATACTTATATCTGTTCTGGCTTCTGATTTTCCATTAAAATTGATATCTAAAATGCAGTAGGGCTTCTAAAATACAGTGAAGGAGAGTGAAGAAAATAGATACAATGAAACCCTTCACAAGTTGTGCTGGTCACTCTGGGAATATTACTGTAAGGATTCGTTTTATGTGTTAACTTGACTTGGCCTTGGGATGAGCAGATATTTGGTCAAGCCTTATTCTGAGTGTGTCTGCGGTTGTGTTTTGGATGAGATTAACATTTGAATCAGTCATTGAGTAAAGCTGATTGCTCCAATGTAGGCTCTCATCTAATTGGTTGAATCCAATTCAAGAATAAGAAGTCTGACCCTCCCTTGAGTAAGAAAGAACTCTTCCTGCCTGGCTATCCTAAGCTGGGACATCAGTCTTTGGACTCACACTGAAATTCTGGCTTGTCTTTATTTTCAAACCTGCTGGGTTTCCAACTGGTACCATTGGTTCCCTGGTTCTCAGGCCTTTGCATGTAGACTGGAATGACACTGTCAACTTTCCTGGATCTTCAGGCCTCCATCTTGCTGATTATAGATCTCAGGATTTCTCAGCCTCTATAATTAAATCTCTATCTATTATCTATTATCTATCTATCTATCTATCTATCTATCTATCTATCTATCTACCATCTACCTATCCATCCATCCTGTTTTTCTGGAGAACCCCAACTAATATCCTTGTATTTTCCACAAAATTAAAGGCAAAAGGCTTGTTTCTTTCCTAATACACTGAAACATTTATGTCCATTTTTCTTCAGAGCTGAAGTCTTTTATAAAAGAAATAAAGAGGTTTATTTACAAGGACAAGCCTGTGGAAAAATGATAACGCTAAAGAAAAGTGAATTCCATCATTGCTTAAACTTTTAATAGCCACATGAAGTCTCTAAGTAATAAATAGCCTTTCATCACTTTATAGTGGGTCTTTCCATCTCCTTATGAACTCTGAACTCACAGTTAGAAAAATGAGTAGGCAGAATAATCTGGTAGCTAGAAGGTCACTTTTTTCATAAACCCTTTCCTCATCTTTCTTAAACTACTTTTCCCATATTCAATGTATAACACAAACACAACTTAAGGGAAAAAAAAATGTTTGCCTCAACCAATCTTAACATTAGGTCATCTGAAACTTGTCTATCATTTTATACCTACACAACTACTAGAATTTTAGAATTATTTATGACTAGAGGCCCAGTGCATGAAATTCGTGCATGAGGGGCAGTGGGGGAGGGTGTCCTTTAGCCCAGCCTGCTCCCTCTCCAATCTGGGACCCCTTGAGGGATGTCCAACTGCCTGTGTAGGCCCATAGGCAGTCAGACATCCCTTTCACAATCCAGGAGTGCTGGCTCCCAACTGCTCACCTGCCTGCCTTCCTGATAGCCTCTAACCGCTTCTGCCTGCCAGCCTGATCACCCCCTAACCACTCCCCTGCCAGCCTGATTGATGCCTAACTGCTCCCCTGCCATCCTGTTTGCTCCTAACTGCCTTACACTGTGGGCCTGGTCACCCCTAACTGCTCTCCCCTGCAGGCCTAGGTTCCCCCCAACTGCCCTTCCCTGCAGGCCCAGTCACCCCCAATTTCTCTCCTCTGCCAGCCCAGGCACCCCTAACTTCCCTCCCCTGCATGCTTGCTCACCCCGACTGCCTTACTTTGCAGGCCTGGTCTCTACCAACTGCCCTCTCCTGCTGGCTATCTTGTGTCCACATGGGGGAAGGATCTTTTGACCACATGGGGGAAGTCATGTTGTGTGTTGGAGTGATGGTTAATCTGCATATTACTCTTTTATTAGATAGGATAGAGGCCTGGTGCATGGGTGCAGGCCAGCTGGTTTGCCCTGAACGGTGTCCTGTATCAGGGTGGGTGTTCCCTTGGGGCGTGGGGTGACCTGGGCAAGGTCCCTGTGATGTTTTGTAGGCCAGACACCCTCCCCCCCAGCTACCCAAGTGGAGGCCCTGGTATCTGGGATTTATTTATCTTCTACAATTGAAACTTTGTAGCCTGGAGCAGAGCCAAGCCTTTTGCTCTCTCTGTGGTGTCAGCCATTGAAACATTGTTGCCTTAAGTGGAGGCCTGAGCGCTTGGCTTCCTCTATCACAAGGGGCAACCCAAGCCTCCTTCCTGCTCTCTATGTGGCCATAGCCACGTTGGTTGGGTTAATTTGCATACTTGCTCTGATTGGCTGGTGGGTGTGGCTGGTAGGCATGGCTGATGGGTGTAGCAAAGGTATGGTCAATTTGCATATTCCTGTTTTATTAGATAGGATGCTGACGAGTCTTCCTTGAGAACACTTAATGGCAGGTTCCATATTATTGAATGCCTCAGTTAGTGGTGGTCAGCTGAACATACTCTTCTGTATATTTTGCAGGGTATGATACTAAATTTGAAGTCTTATCAGATCCGTTACAATGAGCAGTTTAATTTGGACTTTCTTGCATGCTGTAGACATTGATCATGATTTCTTCATCCTTAGCATTATTAACTATAGCAGTCTACTGCATACTATTGAATGAAATGAATAGATATATCTTTAGACCTGTATCAATCATTTCTATATAACTATGACTACCTTTATTTTATCTTTATTATATAATATTAAACATCATATTTATGTATAATATCTTATAATTCATACTTTCTGTAGAGTTGTCTTACTTATTTTGATTTCCAAAAAAATTCTATTCTATCTAATGAAAAAGTAATATGCAAATTGACCATCATTCTAACACACAAGATGGCTGCCCCCATATGGTCAAAGATTACTGCCCCATGTGGACACAAGATGGCCACCACGACATGGCCAGCAGAGGAAGGCAGTTGAGAGGGACCAGGCCTGCAAAGAAGGGAAGTTGAAGGCAACTGGGCCAGCAGGGAAGAGTAGTTGGGGGGGATCCAGGCCTGCAGGGGAGAGCAATTGGGGGGAATCAGGTCTGTAGGGGAGGGCAGTTAGGGGCAAACAGGCTGAAAGGGGAGCAGTTAGGCATCAATCAGGCTGGCAGGGTAGTGGTTAGGGATTGATCGGGCTGGCAGGCAGAAGCAGTTAGGGGCAATCAGGCAGGCAGGCAGTTGAGTGGTTGGGAATATCCTTCTCACAATTCAGGAGCCAGCAGTCCTGAATTGTGATAGAAATGTCTAACTGCCTGTTTAGGCCCACTGGAATCAGGCCTAAATGGACAATTAGACATCTCTTGAGGGGAACCAGATTGGAAAGGGTGCAGGCTGGACTGAGTGAAATTCCGCCCCCCCCCCCCCCCCGCCGCCTGCCCTTTCCCATGCACAAATTTCTTGCACCAGGCCTCTAGTGTAGAAAATGAATAGTTAAAAGTATAACCACTTCAGTTTTGAATTCTTTGTACACTAAAAGTAGAAGATAGATTATGGTGATTATTTAGGACATTTGCTGTGAAAATGTTTTTAGATAAACTTAAATTTTTCATTGTTTTATTTTTCTGATTTTTTAAAAAAGTTACATGATCTTCTATTTTTATTTCACATATTTCTCATTTTATAAAGACCAGGATTGAGAACCTAAGAGACTTGCCATTTAGTAAAGTACCAGATAGGATGTGGGAAGATAAAAATCCCCCAAATGATTTTTGATTTCAAAACAACAGGAGCTTTTAATGTTATCATCTTCCCCTACTCAATTATCTTTTTCGGTTCCTGCTGTTCTATCATCTGAAATTCATTCCATTTAAAACTAAGGATGGCAAAACATAAGCACTTCTTGGCATGACATTTTAGGCTGTTAACTGTGGTTTATAACATCATCTCTTTGTATACCAGGGCCAGGCTTTGTTAGGAAATACAGAGAAGACAACTCAGAAAACTATACTTCTGGGAGAGAGCATGCCAACCATAGGGACAGACCAGGAAAAGCAGGTTCTGGTTAGAGGACAACCCCTCCTGGTTCATCTATATACCAGGGCTGGTTCCACTCACTAAACCCACAGAATATTCAGTCACCTTCTTGTTTGTTCCCCTGGTCTGCGTTTATTTTTAAACCCAAGCTCTAATAAACATTTGAGCTGCTATATAATTTGTTCCCTGTACTATTTCACCCTGTCCTCAAACTGGTTGATCTACTTTGTCTTATTTTGGGGATTTTACACACAAACATCCTCAGAAGATAAAAACATTCACTTACCTGGCCTTTCTGTTGTATTGACTGAACTCTGATTTTCAGCTTTTAAGGAAAGAAAAAAAAAGAAATCATTAAAATTAAATGCTGAGTATTGGATCTACTCATAATTATTTCAAGTGGTAAATAACTATAGAACTTAGCTCATCTGTGATTTGCTTTCCCTTAAATAATAAGATCATGGAGCTTCAAGATTAAAAGATAGTTTATAGCAAGGGTCAGTCAGATTTGACTTAAAGGGCCAAATAATAAATATGTTAGGCTTTGTGGACCATAGGTCTCGGAAGCAGCTGTAGTGTGAATGCTGCCACACATCATACCTGAAGTATAGGTATGTCTGCGTTCCAATGAAACAGTACTTAGAGAAACAGGTGAGGACTGGATTCGGCCTGCAATTTGCTGAATCCTGCTTTAGAAAGTCTAAAACAATCTCACATATTGAACACATTAAGGTAGCACAGAAAACTAGAGGTCCCTTGGCAGGTACTTTCTCTGTGGGGCTGCCATGTGTCGTATGCTGAGTAGGATATGATTCTTGACCTGGGAAAGATTCAGGAAGATTCAGGCAGATATCTTTGAAATTTAGGGAATGCCTTTAAAGTAAACAGAATGCAGAAGACCTCTCTAGAAGTCAAATTACTTGAGAGAATGTTAAATTTCACCTCAGCAACTTTGAGTATATTCCCTATAAACAATTTTTGCCATGTTGAAAATATAGAAAATATTTTTGAAACAAATAGAATCCCAATAATAAATGTTTAAAGTGTTCATTTGCTTCCTTTATATCGTTACTTGACTGATATTCTTAAATTACATCCTCCGTCCTTCTTGGTTCAATGCATAGTACAATTGCAGCCTCTCTCTCTCTCTCTCAGCCTTTCCCCCGACCCCCGCTTCACTTAAGACAAAAAGTAGTGGGTGGCCTTTCTTGATTCTCTTCTTTTTCTCATTTCCATCAGCTCTAGCTTCAAGTTATATTTCAACTATCTCTCACCAGTTAATTGGCTACTATTTATCTGGAACCCATATTTCTCCCTTTGGCACCTGCAATAATGGCCACCTAGAAAACCTTTATAAACTTAAACTTGGCTGCTTCAATAGCTCCTTAGTCTTGCTACAGCTGGCAAGTCTTCATAGGAGGTGGCCCCTGCCATGTTCCTCAATTCATCTCCAACCACTCAGCCCCTGTTTAGATCAAAGTCAAGGGCTCTACCTGCCTCAGGCTTGTCTGCTTGCTCTCCTCTGTACCTCATGTTGTTCTCTCGGGCTAACACTGGCTTCCTTCTACCTTTTGTTACTCTGCTCAGATAACACCACTCAAAGGGGCCTTCTCACACTACCTTTTCTAAAGTTATCTTCATTTCCCTTCATGTTAGTCCACCACTCTGCTTCATTTTCTCAACAGCACTTTCATTGCTATAGTAACATTTACTTTATTTTAAAAACAATTGTTATCAGAATGTAAACTCCAAGAGGTCAGAGATTTCTATTTTTTAACTAAAGTCTACTTTATATATAATATTATAGTTTTCAGTGTGCAATAGCAATTTGCATTTATATGAATTACTATGTGATCATCATGGTAAGTCTAGTAACTGTCACCACACAGTCATTACAATATTATTGACTATATTCCTTATGCTGTGCATTGTATCCCATGATTTATTTGTTTTATGACTGAGGATTTATATCCCTTCACCTGTTTCATCCACTCCCCCACTTACCATCCTCCAGGAACCATCACTTTGTTTTCTGTTTCTATAAGTCTATTCCTGTTTTGTTTTTTCATTTTTTTTTTAGATTCCCCATATAAGTTAATTCATAGTGTATGTATCACTCTCTGTCTAACTTATTAGCATAATACCCTCTAGATTCATCCAAGATTACATTTCAATCAAGTCTCAATTCCAGTGCCCACCACCTGGACATGGCAAAATAGATCTCTGGTAAAAAAAAAAAAAAAGACACACCTATTGAATGAACAAATGAGAATAGAAAATAATAATGTTGTTATTATTATTATTATTATTATTATTAACAATTAAAGCTAATTATGCTTACTTAAATTTAGTTTTAAGGGAAAATTAATGCTTTATTTAAAATGGCTAGTTGGATAATCATAGCTACCATTTTTAAAGCAACTCTTATGACCAGTGCCATTTGTTGATGTCTACAAGAAAGATACTCATTTTGAAACCTGCAAACATTTTCTGAGAGAAGTAAAACTACTTTCTCAAGGAGGTACAATGATTAAAATTCAGGCCTGTTCGTTCTAGTGTCATCTTCTTTTACTAAAACAGACAGTTTTTCTTCTGCTAAACTGTTCTGAAAGGAAAGCTTATGTAATTAAGTCCTACATTTAAAAACTAGTTAAAATACTTTTGAACATAGCATAATGCTGTATGTGGAAGATGCAGTTAAAATATTTATCAGCTGCTAGAGGGCTAGAATACAAAGACAATCCAAAACCCTTTGTTTCTCTGTCTATTAATACCAGGTCAGAACCTTTCTGTCTGATAGACTTCATTGAGAATGAAAAATGTTTAAATTTGTATGAGACAAAACCTTCTGACTAACCTTCAGTTAGGCATTTTTTTTTCAGCCTTCAAAAATGTATAATACTTTTAGCACTTAGTAAAACTTATATAAAAGAAAAGTAACTGTTTTAAGGTGTAGCAGAATTTAAAAATAGATCTACCAATTCAATCTTAGGATATATATTGAGTCCTAAGATGACCAGACTTTTATATATGAATGAACATATTGTTATTTTGAGGACAAAATTCTGCAAGACTTAAATATTTAATCAATATTAAAATAATACTATTTTTCTGAAGCAAGTAGAATTATTCTTAAGATAATACAGTGTTTTCATCAGATTTAAAGTCAGTTCTATGGATATAAAAGCATAACAGAGAAAAGATGGTAGCTTGCAGGAAGGAGGTGAGGGAGAGGATATGAGTGAGGTGATGAAAGGAGAGTGTGTGAATGTGTGTAGTATGTATGTGAGTGAAGAAGGGACAGTTAAATCTTGCAGAAGCAGCAGGGGCTGGCAGACCAGAAGCTCTCTTGGACAAGGAGAGACTACCACCGCTGTGGGTGGTCCCTGGACTATGGGCTCAGGTACAGAGCTCATGCCATTTTGAAGGGGAAAGTAGTCTCTTCTAGGAACTCATCACACCATCACCCAGACAGGCCTTGGACACTGCCCATAACCCAGCAGTCATTCCAGTCAAAATCCTGCTGCCTCACCTGCAGACCCGCAGACCCTGGGACCTCACCTCCAAAAGTGCACCACTCCCACAGCAGTAAATTCAACTTCTCACAGCAGTAGATCTCCAGACATCACAGGTGTGTGTTTCTAGCCCATGGGCCTCCTGGGCACACCTGGCAGCTCTTAGATGACACTGTGAGCCCCTTGGTTTTTGTACAGACAAGGGCGCCCTGCCTCACAGTAGAAAATCTGAATCCCCTCTTCCTAAATAACTGCCACAGATATCCCAGTTGCACAACTTCAGTGCCAGGGTCCCTCACAGTGCATCAGAGCTCCCCACCAGCAAAAGCACTGCCACAGGTGTGCATTGCCATCTTACAGGCCCCCTCAGCCCATCGACCCACAGAGCACACTTGGGAGCCACTGTGAGTCCTTGCTGGGTGTGACCTTGAACAAATAGGGACACACTCCCCCAGTAGTAGAAATTCTGAATTCACTCATCTTGTATGCCTGCCCACAGACACCTAGATTGAGCAGCTTTAGTATCAAGGCCCTTCAGAGTGTATCAGGAAACCCTGTGGACAAATGCACCATGAGTGCCCCTGTGAGCCAACACTGGTGGTGTGTGTATCCAATCACAAAGGCAGCAGCAAAATCTGAGTCTGCCCATCCCACAGCTACAGAACTCTGAACATCACAGTCAAGCCTTTCCAGAGTGCAAGCCTTCTGAGCCCCACTACTCTGATAGAAGGCTCCTGGGTGCCACTGTGAGTGCCCACTGGAAAAACAATTTCAATCTAGGGCACAAGACAGCAAAAATTGAGATACCCCCATCCACATCTGCTGATTTCTAGACACTGAAATTGCACCTTTCTAACTTGCAGGCCTACATCAAGAGAACCCAAATAACTCAAGTAGGGAGCTGTGCTAGATTACCAAGCCCAGGAGATCTGAGAGACCACATCAGTAGCATCATCCCCAAAAGAACATGGGTAGCAAAACAATCAGATCTACAATTAAAACATTACAGTAAAACATGGAAAGACAAAAAAAGCAATTCCCAAAGGAAAAAAAGGAATCACCACAGTGGGAGTTAAATGAAATCAAAGCAAGTAACATACCAGAGAAAGAATTCAGAGTAATGGTTATAAGAATGCTCAAGCTGGATGACAAATACACAAAACTCAATGACAAATACACACACCTCAATGAGAATTTTAATGAGCTGAATGAGAATGTCACCAATATGAAAAGGAACCTAGAGGAAATGAAAAACAATATAGCTGCACTAAGGAAAAAAATGGAAAGCTTAAATAGTAGACTAGAAGAGGCTGAGGACTATATCAGCAAATTAGAAGACAAGGTAAGGAAAAATACATAAACACAACAGCAACTGGAAAGAAAATTTAGAGAGCCTAAGGGAATTTTGGGACAACACAAAATGAAATAACATTCACATAATAGGGATACCAGAAGGAGAAGAAGAGAAGCAAGGTAAAGGAAACCTGTTTGAAGAAATAATGACAGAAAACTTCCCTGATATTGGCAAGGAAAAAACTACGCAATTAAAAGAAGCATATAGAGTCCCAAACAAGATGAACCCCAAAAGATCGACACCAATATACATCATGATTAAATTGGCAAACACCAACAACAAAGAAAGAATTTTAAAGACTGCCAGGGAGAGACAGAGAGTTACCTACAAGGATTTCCTATTAGAATATTAACCAATAGAATATCAACAGAAACACACCAGGCCAGAAGAAAATACAATGAAATATAAGCATCAATGCAAAGCAAGGGACTGAATCCAAGAATACTATACCCAGCAAAGCTAACATTCAAAATTGAAGGTGGAATCAGGAGCTTCAAAGGCAATAAAAGGACTAAGAGAGTTTATTACCACCAAGCCAGCAATGCAAGAAATGCTAAAGGGACTGCTGTAAAAAGAAGAAACAGAAAAGCAAGAAGAAACACAAACATTAAGACTGAAAATGATGACAAACAAGTACTTATCAATAATAACATTAAATGTAAATGGATTAGATGCTCCAATCAAAAGACATAGGGTAGCTGAAATGGATAAGAAAACATGACCCATATATTTGCTGTCTGCAAGAGACCCGCCTCAGAACAAAGAATTCACACAGACTGAGAGTGAAGGGATAGAAAAACATTTTTTCAGGCCAATGGAAATGAGAAAAAAGTTGGAGTTGTGACAATCATATATGACAAAACAGACCTCAAAGTAAAGGCTATAACAAGAGATAAGGAAGGCCACTACATAATATTAAAGGGAGCAATTCAACAAGAAGATATAACTACTAAACATATATGTATGCAATACAGGAGCATCCAAATACATAACACAACTTCTGGAAGATGTCAAGAGAGAGATTGATAGCAATACAGTCATAGTAGGGTACTTTAATACCTCACTGACACAACTGGATACATCTTCTGAACAAAAAATCAGCAAAGAAACAGCAATCCTAAATGACTCACTAGACCAGATGGACTTAACTGACATCTTTAGAACATTTCACTTCAAAGCTACAGAATATACATCCTTCTCCAATGCACATAGGACATTTTCAAAGATAGACCACATATTAGGATACAGGCAAAGTCTCTTCAAATTCAAGAGGATAGAAATCATAAAAGGCATATTCTCAGATCACAATGGCATAAAACTAGAAATCAACTACAATAAAAGCAATGAAAAAAAAATCAAACACTTGAAGGCTAAACAGCATGCAAAAACAATGATCGGGTTACCAAAGAGATCAAGAAGAAATAAAAAGTTTCCTGGGAACAAATGACAATGAAAACACAACAATCCAAAATCTATGGGACACATAGCTCTACAGGCCTACCCCGAAAAAACAAAAATAAAAACTGGTAATAAATTATCTAACCTTGAAACTTAAAGAATTAGAAAGAGAGCAAAAAGAAAAGTGCACAGTATTCAGAAGGAAGAAAATAATAAAGATCAGAGCAGAAATAAATGATATAGAGACCAAAATAAATAAAAAAAACAATAAAAATGATAAATGAAACCAAGAACTGGTTTTATAAAAGGATAAAAAATATTGATGAACCCCTAGACAGGCTCACCAATAAACAAAGAGAGAGGACTCAAATAAACAAAATCAGAAATGAAAGAGGTGAAGTAACAACTGACCACACTGATATACAAAGGATTGTAAAAAAAAAAATGCGATGAACAATTCTCCTCCAACAAACTGGACAACCTTGACTAAATGGACACATTCCTAGAAAAAATACAAGCTTACAAAACTAAATCAGGAAGAATAAAAAAACATGAATAGGCTGATAACCACTGATGAAATGAATACAGTAATCAAAAATCTTCCAACAAAAACAAAAAAGCCCTGGGGAATTTTACCAAACATTTGAAGAAGAACTAAAACCAATCCTTCTCAGACCATTCAAAATATTACAAGAGGAAGGCACATTTCCAAGCTCTTTCTATGAAACCAGCCCCCTAAAACAGGTAAAGATACCACAAAGAAAAAGAATTACAGGCCAATATCCCTGATGAACATAGATGCTAAAATCCTCAACAAAATACTAGCAAAACCAGCATTACATTAGAAAGATCATACACCACCACCAAGTGGGATTTATTCCAGGGATACAAGGCTGGTACAATATCAGCAAATCAATAAATGTAATATATCACATAAACAAATTGAGAGACAAAACTCACATAACCATATAAATTGATGCAGAAAAGACATTTGACAAAATCCAACACCCCTTTCTGATAAAAATGCTCAGCAAAGTGGGAATAGAAGGATTATACATCAGCATAATAAAAGCCTTATATGATAAACCTACAGCCAACATCATACTCAATGGGCAAAAACTAAAACCATTTCCCTTAAGAATAGGAACAAGACAGGGATGCCCACTCTTACCACTCCTATTTAACATAGTACTGGAAGTACTAGCCAAAGCGATTATACAAGAAGAAGAAATAAAAGGCATACAAATTGGAAAAGAAGTAAAACTGTCATTATTTGAAGATGACATGATACTGTACATAGAAAACCCTAAAGACTCCATCAGAAAAGTATTAGACTAACTAAATAAATTCGGCAATGTAGCAGGATTCGAAATTAATGCCAAGAAATCTTTGGCATTTTTATACACCAATAGTGAACTTACAGAAAGAGAGATTTAAAAAAAATCCCATTTACCATTGCACACGAAAAATTAAGATAGCTAGGAATAACTTACCTAAGGAGGTAAAAGATCTTTACTCAGAAAACTACAGGAAGTTGAGAAAAGAGATAGAGAAAGACAAACAGATGGAAGAACATACTGTGTTCATAGATTGGTAGAATCAACATCATTAAAATGTCTATACTATCCACAGCAATCTATAGATTCAATGCATTCTGCCATTAAAATACCAAAGGCATATTTCACAGACCTAGAATGAACTTTCCAAAAATTCATCTGGAATAAAAAAAGACTGTGCATACCTGCAGCAATCCTGAGAAAGAATAAAGTAGGTAGGATCTCAATACCAGATATCAAGCTGTATTAAAAAGCCACTGTTCTTAAAAAAGCCTAATACTGTCACAAGAATAGACATCCAGACAAATGGAATAAAATAGAGAATCTAGAAATCAACCCAAACCACTATGCTCAATTAATATTTGACAAAGGAGGCATGAATATACAGTAAAATCAAGACAATAAATGGTGCTGGGAAATTTGATCAGACACATGCAAAAAATGAAACTAGACCATCAACTTACACAAAAATAAAATCAAAATGGACAAAGGACTTAAACATAAGATGGGAAACCATAAAAATATTAGATGAATTCATAGGCAGCAAAATCTCAGATATATGTCAAAGTAATATCTTTACTGACACAGCTCTTAGGGCAATGGAGACTAGAGAGAAAATAAACAAATGGGACTACATCAAAATAAAAAGTTTTTGCACAGCAAAAGAAACCATCAACAAAACAAGAAAGCTCCCTGCATGGGAGAACATATTTGCCAATGTTATCTCCGATAAGGGTTTGTTCTCCAAGTGTAGAGGGAACTCATACACTTAACAAAAGGAAGACAAACAACTCAATCACAAAATGGACAACAGACTTAAATAGATACTTTTCAAAAGAGGACATAAGGAAGGCCAATAGACATGAAAACATGTTCAAAGTCACTAATCATTGGAGAGATGCAAATCAAAAGGACAATGAGGTACTATCTCACACCTGTCAGAATGGCAATCATCAACAAATCAACAAAGGACAAGTGCTAGCGAGGATGTGGAGAAAAAGGACCCCTCGTGCACTCTTGGTGGGAATGCAGACTGGTGCAGCCACTGTGGAGAAGAGTATGGAATTTTCTCAAAAAACTAAAAGTGGAACTCCCATATGACCTAGTGATCCCACCTCTAGGAATATATCCCAAGAATCTAGAAACACCAATCAGAAAGGATACATGTACCCCTATGTTCATAGCAGCACAATTTACAATAGCTAAGATTTGGAATCAGCCTAAGTGCTCATCAGCAGATGAGTGGATTAAAAAGCTGTGGTACATCTACACAATGGAATACTAAGCTGTTGTAAAAAGGAAGGAACTGATACCATTTGCAACATCATGGGTGGAGCTGCACAGCAGTATGCTAAGTGAAATAAGCCAGTCAGAGAAAGATAAATATCACATGATCCCACTCATTTGTGGATTATAATGAGAAACATAAACTGATGTATAAAAACAGATTTAGAGACAGAGAAGCATTGATCAGATGCTCAAACCTCAGAGGGAAGGTAGGGGATGGTGGGGGTAAGGGGAGAGATCAACCAAAGGACTTATATGCATGCATGCATATAAGCATAACCAATGGATGCAGATAACAGGGGGTGAAGATGAGGGCAGGACTGGAGCTGTGCGGGGACAATGGGAGGATAAGGATACATTTGTAATACCTTAAACAATAAAATTAATAAAAGCATAATAGAGGTAAATGCTATGAATATGGCTAAAGTGATGGGAATTAATCAAAAGTGAAGATAACTATTATTATCTCTGTTTTTAATTAATAATTTTCTGAATACACATATGTGTGGAGGAAGCGCCAACATCTGACAACAGAGGAAGTGACTCAAGTTGAACTGTGAATGAGTGCAGTGCACCCTTTTGACCTATTTTCAAATTTAGGTGTTTAATAAAGACCGACAGCTTAGGATGGTTTGCAAATTAAATCTATTTGTTGAGTTTGATTTTCTAATATGAAACTGAAGTCTTAAGAAATGCAAATGAACTTCTAAACTGCTAAACTTTAATTTTCATTAATCCAAAGCTAAACTTTAACTCAAATAATTAGTTTTTAAAATAGAAAGCTTAAACAACAATACAACAAATAGCTTTGCAGAATAGTCTTCTCTTACAAAGAATATTGAGCTTCCAGTTATAAAGACCTGTATATACTAATAGTTATACTCAGGACATCATTAACAAGGCCAGGAGAAAAAGACAAATAGTTATTCCCAAATATAATTCTTTACTGATAAAGAATTTAAAATTATTTGCTTAAAATAATTTGCTGTAAACAGTTCAAGTTTTCTTTATCAATCTCTAAAACATGGCACTGACCAAGTTATTGTGTGTGAGATTATTTCTCTTGCCAGAACCATGACTTGTGAGGAGAAGGAGAGAGAGTTAGAAACATTTATGAGAGAAACATCGATCAACTGCCTCCTGCACACCCACTACTGGGGATGTACCTGCCCTTGACTGGAATCAAACCTGGGACCCTTCAGTCGACAGGCCAATGCTCTATCCACAGATCCAAACCAGTTAGGGCTGAGGATTATTATTAATAGTAGCCATAATTTATTGTGTTTACTTTCCAGACACTGTTTTTATCTCTTTTAATCTTCACACAAGAGTCTGAGATGGGTATAATATCATTATAAAATATTTTATGGATGAGAAAACTGAGGCACAGACAAGTTAAGTAAATAAATGGTCGTGTTATTATTTGACTCTAAGAAATCTTACTTCAGAATCATTATTTATAACCATAAAGCCAAGTTCCTCTTGACATGATTAGAATGTACAATTTTTATTTTGAAAAGGGTATGTTGTCTTAAAAATTATAGGATTGTGTAATTTTTTAGACAACAGGCTATTCTCATGTTCTTCCAGGAATATATCTAAAATGTCTATAATTATCTATGCTTTTTGTATGAAAATCAACTCCATATTCAAATAAGAATTAAGCACAAAAAAACATACAAACTACTTATTATATACAAATGCAATCAACTCCTACTTAATAACCTACTGATTACTTATTAAGTGGTATTCATTTATACTTAACAACAGCCATATTTTCTCCTTTAGATTTCTAGTCTGTAATATTGTATAGGTTGTGATAGTAGAAGCCTTGGCTTGGAAAAATCCTTACAAGAATTTCTCTCTAAACACTTGCCTTTATATAGTCATGCATTGGCATTTTGTCCATCTCAATTTGCTTTCTATCTAAAATCTTATTCCACATTTTTTCCTTGGCCAAGTCTGAATTTACCAAAGGAAGGTATAGCAATAGTCTCTTCTTCCCCATCAATCTTTTACAGTGTGCACCATGCCTACTTTCAAATCTGATTATTGAAATCTGAATGACTCATTTTCCAGCAAGTAAAGCATTTATTTTGATTCCTTCCTTCCATCTTCCTTTCTCTTTTCTATTATTTCCTCAGAAATCATCAGTACGTGCACAAACAAAACAAAACAAAAAAAAAAACATGAAGAGAATAGTCAGAAAAAAAATGTCATATGTTCAAGCCATTAGAAAAAAATAAGGAAATCAGGAAGAGAAGATTTGTAGTTTTATGTCAGAGTTTTATACCCAGTCCTTCCACAGTTTAGATATTGGAAGGTATAAACTCCTATGATGGACATTTCCATTGACTCTCCCCTCAAAGCCCATCAAAGTATCCCTGTATATAACAATGACAAACATATTGAAATCTAGGTGTAGTAAAGATAAATTCAGGAGCTGGTCTGGAGTGGTTAAATAGTGGTATCCCTTCCCTCCCTGGAAAGATATGTGCATCTGAAATTTGTAAATGTGACCTTATTTAAAAAAAAAAAAGAGAGTCTTTGCAATAGTGATCTTTCTAGATTAGCTTGGGCCCTAAATCCTATGACACATCCTATATAATAAAAGCCTGATATGCTAAGTGTCAGACAATTCGTTGGCCTGTTCGACCAGTTGCTATAATGCATACTGACCACCAGGGGGCAGATGCTCCAACCCGTAGTTTGCTGCTGTGCTCTGGATGATAGGGGCTTGGGCCAGATGGGCTGGACATGCCCTGGAGCCCTCCCAAGGTCTCTTTACTGCCGGCCCCAATCAGCCCTGATCAGGAATAGGTGAGGCAGCCCAAATTACCTTGATGGCCCCATTTGGGACTGTGTGAGATGGGCCAGACATGCCCTGGAAGAATCCATGCACTGGGCTAGTTTTGGCCTGATCCCCATAGGCCAGGCAGAGGGACACGACTAATGCATGAAGCTGTGCACCAGGCCAGTGTCTTTATAAGAAAAGACAAAGACAGAGGAGAAATTTGTGTGAAGACAGAGGCAGAGATTAAAGTGATATATTTACAAACCAAGGAACACAGAGGATTGTTGGCCACCCCCAGAAGCTACAAGGCATGGCACATAGATGTCCTCGAAAGGATCTTTGGTGAATAAATAAATTAATTAATCCAAAGGGCTATTACATCATTATAATGCCAGAGTACTGAATTAATGAGGATTTAAATCTAAAAAATTCTAGGATTCTAGGAATGTGTATTCTAAAGCCAGAATAAAAGAGTAAAATAAAAGAAATACACACAACTTTTTTGTTAGTTTATTTTGTTCATTAGATTCCACATATAAGTAAAATAATGTAGTATGATATTTGTCTTTCTCTGGCTTTTAACAGTTCTTGTAATACTAATTTGGTGGTAATTCACTCCTTTAGCTTTTTCTTGTCAACAAAAACATTTCAGTGAAAAAGGGATTGGCATAATATATCCAAAGTGATGTAAAGCAAGGAGAGATTGAAAAGAATGAGAAAAATTAGAGTTGTTTTCAGGAAAAACTTCATTTTGACCTATATTCTGTCTTTCTGGGGAGTAAAGCAGCAAACCTCACTAACTCTTCTTTTCTCCAAATCAAACCTGCACTTGAGATAAAGTACTCACTGTGCCTTTATTTGATAGTCACTATTTAAGGACTCATTGCCCATATGTTTAAGAGGAAAATTGTTTTTCATCTGTTTAGACTTCCCCACCAATATATTGTTTTGTTCTCTTTCTGCCTCTCTGTTGGCTCTACTACTTCTGAACGTTTATGTATGTGAGGGGTGGAAATGGAAAGGGTGTTAACTAGGAATTTGGGCAAGCTCCTGGTTTTATAATGCACAAGTGGAACTGTGAATAAACTCACTATTATCCAGTGTAGTCCATGCTCAGTAGGAAGCACTTTTAGAAATGTGAACAATCTGGGGAGGAATGATTTCTTATAACAAAATTTTCAAAGGACTTAGTACAGAACTGGTTAATTCATTATCTTGATTATTTCATTATCTTGCTTTCCATGCTGTTCATCTTTTAAGAAATGGCTTTGAGGGGGTATTTTTTTAGACTACTTGGGAGAAAGTCACTTCTAACTATGTTTAGAAGCTAAATGAATACAGTAGTCTCTAGAACTGAGATGCAGAGGGCATTGCACTGCATGAATCAAAGTAAATTTAGCAGTTTTAAGTGACTCATGGGGATGGCCACTCATGGTTGTATAAGTGCTAACTTGAATAAACTATGGACCTGAATGACATTGTCCTCATCAGTCACTGAGTGCATGAGCACAACATCTAATTAATTAAGTGCAATCCTCAAATGTTACACATTTTGCAGCAGATGCATATTCACGTTTATTTTTGTTTATGTTCAGGGCAATCATATTATGAGGTAAGGTTTATGCCATTTTGGTTTGGTAAAGGCACCTTTCATACATATATTGCCTACAAGATAGATTCTGCTTATAAGAAGCCAAATATTAACCCGAAAATGTTTTTTCATGTGAAGTAGGAATGACCCTGTTCTTCAAATCCTTCTTTGTGGTTACTATCTCATGAAATAAAATTATTAGTTCACAATTACTGTGTGAAATTAGAGTATTAATAGATAACCTTCTCTCTGTTGTGCTTAAGATGATTATAATAAAAAGAAAAAAACAAACAAACAGATGTTTCTTATGTGTTTTAAGACATGGGTGGGCCTTGGATATGCACAGTTCCCACTTGCCATCTTCTTCCACCTAAGACATCTCCCAAGAAAAGACTTAAAGACTGCTTCGTATTAAAGACTATGGGTTTGTAAAATATATATATATATATATATATATATATATATATATATATATATATACACACATTATTTAAAATGAATGGCATCTGGTGATGCTGTTATGGCAGATTACTAGCTTTTCTAGTCTGGATTTTTAAATAAAAGTTCAGATTCCTTCATATCATGGAGGACAGGGTATGAGAAGTGCTTGTTATAAAGATATTTGTAGACTAGGACAAAAATCTGTCAGAAATCAGGGGAGTTCTAGGATTTGCTACTCTTCTCTGTTTCTCATGAACAACTTAATCTTGCTCATGAGGTTTCTCCATCTCCCCATATACTATCTCCATTCTGCTCTATCAACTCTACTTACTCATATTTTTATTATGTCATAGGGATGCCTAGAAATCACCATGGCTGTCTCCACTTACTCTACTAACACCTTGCTACTTTAGTTCCCATAGCTAAACACGTTTTTTTTTTTTTTTGGTTGTTTGTTTGTTTGTTTATTTGGCCTAAGAAATTTGATTGGCCTAAATCAAGATTTTCTTCTCTTTAACTTTTAAACAAAGCTTTATAAAGAAGTTTAAAGCTAAATTAACTAATTTAAGTATACAATTCAATACTTTTTAGTAAAGTTATAAAGTTGTACAACTATCACTATCATCTAGTTTTAGAACATTATTTTCGTTAACACAAGAAACTCACTTGAGACTTTTTAGCAATCAATCTCCAACCCCACCTTTAGCTTTAGGCAACCATTTGTCTACCCTTTTAGCCTATAAAAACATTCATTCTGGATATTTTATATAAATGGAATTACATGATATGCAATTAATGTTTTTGGAAAGGATTCTGTCACTGAGCATGTTTTTGAGATTCATTGTGTTTTAACATATATTAGTATTTTGCTTTTCTAAAATGCTGAATATTATTCCATTATATGGATATCCCATGTTTTGGAATAGTCCAAATTCATTCCAAATGGAAAATCCAATAGAATAATCCATTTAACCAGTCAATGGTTATTTGGATTATTTCCAGTGTGACTATTATGAATAATGCTACTATTAACATTCATTATCTCAATAAAATCCTATCTTAATTACTATAACTTTAGAGTAAGTTTTGTAATTGGCTTCTGTAAGACTTGCAACTTTGATTTTTTGAAAAGTATTCTGTCTATTCTAGACTTTTTATTTCTATATATATTTTAGAATCAGCATATCAATTTATAAAAAAGCACACAACAAAACAAAAACAAATCCCAGTCCCTAAATTTGCAGTGATTCTCACAAGGATTTTATTCACTATGTTAATTAATTATTTATAAAATTGGGGAGAACTGCTATCTTAAAACATTGAGTCTTATAATCTGTGATTATGTAACATCTCTATTTAATTTGATATTTAGTTTCTCACAGAAATGTTTTTTAGTTCAGTATACAAATTTTTCACTTATATTGTTAAATTTTTTCCTAAATATCTTATTGTTTCTCATGCAATTGTTAATGACATTATTTCCTTAATTTTATTTTAGAATCATCATTGCTAATATATAGTCATTTATTTTTATATATCTTACTAGAAGCCTGGTGCATGAAATTTGTGCATGGAGTGTGTGTCCCTCAGCCCAGCCTGCACCCTCTCCAATCTGGAACATCCCTCTCACAATCCAGGCCTGCTGGCTCCCAACTGTTGTCTACCTGCCTTCCTGATTGCCCCTAATCACTTCTGCCTGCCAGCCTGATCACCCCCTTACCATTTCCCTGCCAGCCTGATAGATGCCTAACTGCTTCCATGCCAGCCTGTTTGCCCCTAACTGCCCTCCCCTGCCAGCCTGGTCCTCCCCAACTGCCCTTCCCTGCAGGTTTAATTGCCCCCAAATGCTCTCCCCTGCAGGCCTGGGTCCCCCCAACTTCCCTTCTCTGCAGGCCTGGTCATCCCCAACTTCCCTGCCCTGCAGGCTTGAATCTCTCCCAACTGCCCTCCCCTGCAGGCGTATACTCTCCCAATTGCCCTCCTCTACTGGCCATCTTGTGACAGCCATCTTGTGTCCACATGGGGATAGCCATCTTGTGTGTTGGAGTGATGGTCAGTTTGCATATTGTTCTTTTATTATATAGGATATCCTGTGATATAATATGTGTTTTACTAATTTATATAGTTTTTGTGGATCCTATGGATTTTCTACACAGATAATGATATAGTCTCCTAAGAAAAGTTGTTTTGTTTTCTTCTTTCCAATCTGGATGAATGGATCTACTAGTATCTATCTATCTACTATCTTATTGTACTATCTAGAATCTTTAGTTATAATTTTGAACAGAAGTGATGAGAATGGGCATCTTTGCTATGTTCCAGATCTTAAGGAAAAGACATTGTTTTTCACTATTATGTATATTGCTTGCTATATGTTTTTCATTTATGTCCTTTATCAGTTTGAGACAGTATCATTTTAATTTCTAGTCTATGAAGAATTTTAATTATTATTGTGTGTTTAATTTTGTCAAATACTTTTCTGTACCTATTGATTCTACTAGTATAGTGTATTACATTACCTGATTTTAAGATGCTAAACCAATCTTACATTCCTGGATAAATCCTACTTATTCATATTTTTACCTTTTTTAATATGTTATTAAATTTGGTTTGTTAATATTTTAGTAGGATATTTGTATCTATATTTATGAGAGATTTGATCTGTAGTTTATTTGGCTTGCTTTTTCTTCTTATTCTTTTCTAACTCTGGTATTAGGATAACAATTGCCTCAGATAATTACTTATGTTCTGTTGCCTCTTTTACTCCTTAAAATAATTTGAAAATAATTATCATTTCTTTTCAAAATATTTTACAGAATTAGCTAGTGAAGCCACCCTGGATCGAGCTTTCTTCATGGAACTATTTTAAATTTCTAATGCAATATTTTTCATTGTTTTAGGTCATTTCAGACTTCCTATCTAGTCAGGTTCAGAAATTTGTTTTCTAAGAATTTTTCTATTTTATCAAACTGTCTAATTTGTTGGCCAGGCTCTCATTTTTGTGGCAGATAGTATCACAGATAACTGCCCACCATTGAATTGATCCTTATTGCAATCTGATAATTTGTGGCTATAGAGAGTTAGAGTATCACTGTACAAAGCAAAGTTGAAAAATGATTCTCTTATTTGGTAGAGACTATGAGAAAATATAGATGGGGCATCGTTCTTTGGTAGCAGAGGTCTAGAAAACATTCCCAATCTAATTCTATTTAACACACACTAGTTTAACATTTCAGCACACATTCTTATACTTACTCTTGTTTGGGGAACTTTGTAATGTTGAAACATCATTTGGAAGTGGAAGATCTGTCACTGTTGCACTTTTGGTAGTCATCTCTTTCTTTGTCACATCGTTGGTTGTGGCTTCTAAACATGTAAAAAGAATCAGCAGCCATCAGAGGTATAAGCAATCATCAGATAGTATCATTAATATTCATATTAACACCTAAAGATTAGTTACTAAATCAGCATTTTGATTTTTACCTTTTGGTGATCTAGTTAATTACATTAAAGAAATAAAGAGGCACTATAGACTCTCCTATATGTTTCCAATTGGTTGTCTCATTTAATTATAACAGTAATCTTATGAATTAATAATTATAACAATTTTATACATAAGACCCAGAAAAGTTAAATAATTTTCCCACAGTCACATAAGTTAGAGCAGGAGAGAGCCAGGATCTGAATCCAAGTTTTCCTGATGCAAAGGTGAATCACTTAGCTACCCACTTCCAGTAAGAAAGTGGTAAGAGTTGAAGATGCTTCCATGGTTCCCATGCTGTCTGGGAAACAATTTTTAAGTAGGTGAAATAGTCAGGAGGAGAGAGATAACAGGAAATAAAATAGTATAAACTTTTAAGTATACTTTATTTTTTATCAAGAAAATTAACAGTAAAGATAAGCCAAGTTTCCAAAAATGACATTGAAATAAATTTATATTTGCATAATAACCTATATTTGCATAAATATTATACAAGCAAAATGATTGATGCTTTTCAGTCTTTTCAAAATCTAGTAGGGGAACATTGGGTTAGTAAAGAAAAGGCTGGCATGCTGGTTAGTGCATACTTAGTGTTATTTAGGTAGGGTGTTGGCTAGAGATGGGGAGAAAGCAATTTAATAGATTTCTATCACAAAGTGGGCTGAAATCAAGAATTGCCGGTACCTTCCAGAAGTATCAATCAGTTTCCATTCTATAGCAAAAGGTGTCTATCATGTAATGCAAATTGTTAATGTAGTTGAGAGATGCTAGAGAAATTAATAGTTTTCAAGATGATCTCATAGACAGGAGGTAAATATGTCTTCAGACAAAATTCATTCAGGAATTGTCATGCAAACAAATTGAAATAAATTCAAACATAAGCTGCAGCATTCACACTATGTGAGAAAGAATAAGTGGAAATGGGCATAAATTTCAGAGGCATCTGAAATATTTGAGGAGTAAAGAAAGGTCTTATTGTAGCAAGAAGGCAGAAATCAGTGTTACTGATAGCATGGAAGTGGGAAGGTTACCCAAGGGGCAGAAACTCAATACTTGAGGATGGAGGTACATGTGGGGGTAAAATTTTGCTTCTCACTACAATTCCAAAAAACAAAATGCTTGCAAAATATCAGAACAGGAGATTCTCTTCAGTAATCTTTGGAGAATAATTCTTTTGTTGAGCTAAAATTAGAAAACATGAAAAGCTATCCTGAGGATCTAAAGAATTTCATAATATAAAGCAGACTCAACAATCTTGGTGATGGAAAGAAAATATATAGATAAAAAAGATGTGGGGAATGGCCAGATTAGAAAAATACAAACAGAAGAGTAGAATAATGGAATAGATGGGATGCAATACCATCAATTTTGCTTAGAGAACTTCCTATTATTAATGTGGAATATATTTCGCAAATGAGAGTAGAACTAGAATTTATACTCAATTCAGTGCAGGTTTTCAATTACTCCAATTAGGCAATGGAAGGAATCTTGAATGATTTGAAGGCAATCAAAATATTTTTAAATATTCGTAGTGGACTTAAAATGAATAGAATAAGAGATGCATGACTGATGCTGCCAGAGTTGTAAATTCTCGAATTTTATTAATATACTGAAATGTTTCAAATCCTAGTGTCAGGAGAGAAAAAAAAAAAGATGACTGAAATGTATTAATATATGAGAATAATTGTCTTATGTTATTATCTTGCTGGAAAAATTTGTCCAAACTGCATTTTGGGTTCACATATAGATTCTGGATGCCTCCCAAAAAATGACTGCCTCCTCAGATTAAAAAGAAAACCAAGCTTAAAGCTGTTCTCTAAACTTATATGGTTTGCCTCTTTTTCAGGTTTCCTGTCTGGCCATTTCCCCCAAATACCCCTATGTATCTGCTTCGGTCTACAGGTTCAAATAGCATTATAAGTCTAAGCAGTAATATATGGATTATGTTTGACGAGCCTTATTTTAGTTGAGAAATATTAATTTATATTACAATATCGAGATAATATTGGCCTTAATTTTAGGGTCTGTGCCTTTAAAATTCATGATTTTTTTTTTAATTCTTAGAACTTTGTTTTAGGTGAAATGCACAAAAGACAAAATATAAGTTGTTTTTAATCCATATTTGAATTAGAATAAGGAAAATTTAACACAAGAGATACTTTGAGAGATACACACCAATACTAGGTAGTGTAAACGCAGAGAAATCCAACCATACCCTTAAGTGGCTAGACTGAGCAGAGAAATAGAGGCTGTTTTATAATTGTCTTGACAATATTAGTATGGAATTAATCTTGTATATTTTGGGAGACTAAATTTTGGGGAGCAAGCAATAAATGTGAAAATTAATTATATTATAAATTTAAGGTCTGATAATACTAGTATGATATGTTATTTGGTTATATGTTTTTTAAAAAGATGTTTTTAGCCCTGACTGGTTTGGCTCAGTGGATAGAGTGTTCACCCAAAAACTGAAGAATCTTGGGTTTGATTCTAGTTGCTCCCTGGTTGGGCACATTCAGGAGACAACCAATTGATCTCTCTCCCCTCCCCCACTTCCCCTCCTTCCAACTCTCTCTAAAAAATCAATGGAAAAATATGCTTAGGTGAGGATTAACAACAACAGAGATTTTTTTTTTAATCAAATTATTTGAAGCTGCATAGATTTTAAAATCAAGTGAATGTCTTTGTGTTAGTATTACTAAGGTTTTTTTTTTTAATGTTATTGTGTATTGTAAAACTCTAGGGGGTAGTATTTTCTAAAGCAATTTTCCAAGAACCTTAACTCTCAGAGATCACTTAATGGACTAATATTCCATAGAAATTCTGTTCCCACAACAATATGAATAGTTTGAGATAGATTAGCTAAAATAATGTCCTAATTGGTTTAACTGATATCGGGAGTAATATTAAAGAGCCACTCATAGAAAGATTGTGAGGAGCATAATTGTTTATGCCAAGGTAATGTGAAAATAACACTAAAGGTAATGTGAAAATAGTGCTAAACTTATGGGAAAAAATGCTTCTTAAGGTTTTCTTAGATTCTCTTATTCCCTTGAAGTAAAACGCAATACCCTAGACTGTAAATAAGTTTAAATTCCAAGCCCAAGAGAAAAAAGAAAAAATAATAATTAAAAGAGTGTAGGCCAAACATCTCAACAATTCTGGAACTTAAGACTGCATCTCCTTCAGTCCTTCACTCCTAAGGAACCAAGCTAAAAGAAAGTTTCAAAGATTTTGAAGAAAACAAAATTGGTGGTGGTAGACAAATACAGTAAAGTGAAACTATAGCTTTCAGCAGAAGACCAGAAGAGGAGAGAGTTTTATTTCAATGTGAATTTTATATTTCTTTTTCATATTCTTTAGACAGTGGGTTAAGTTAGGTAGGTGTTAATGGCTCTTGGGAATTGTATATTCACCATGGTCCTCCCTCTTGAAAGACCAATTAGAACCTGGGTATAAGCCAAGGAAAGTGAGTCAGAGCAGACCACTGAAGAGCTCCCTGCCATTTAGGTGATGACAAAAGTTGTTTATGTGTCTCTCGATCTGTCCTTTATCTAACCCAATTTACCAAGGTAAGTTTATATAGGAAATTGGGACTGATCCTATGCCAGGAATAAAGTTATACTGTTCTTAGAGATACTCTTTGCTTATCTATCCCAGAAATTGGATGGGTTGGTGTAGTTGGTGACTTCAGAGGAATCTAGTAATTTGTGATTCATTTTTAATCTCTCTGCTCTTCCTTAGAGACTTCGCTATCAAGTAGATGTTGACTTTCCACTTCCTTAAAATCTATTTTAACAGAGTTTCTTGGAAAGAGGGAAAATATTGGTAGGGTTTTCACATGTATTTTGTCTTATCTAGTGGTCTTATGTACCTGTAAGGTTTTACATATCTGTTATTAATGAGCAATGATGCTTATGGGGACTTTAAAAGCTTCTGGAACATTTGAGTTGCCCTTTTGAAAATTGTGATTTATGACAATTACACAATGGTATACGCTCAGGTCAGGTGGTGGGTGAAAAGAGTTGCTTTGCTTGTTTCCTGATGATAGAGTATACTTTTTACAAACTATAAATAGAATTTAAATAAACACAATATCTTATTTTAGTAATTTTTAACTGTATTGCTGTAGACCTAAGGGTTCACTGGGGAAGCCTCATGGACCTCCTATCTTTAGTGGTAAGAGAGAGGAATGGGTAGAGGTCCACGCTGCCCATTGACATACACTACACACAACACTGTTTCAAAATGAGCAATTCAACTTCTATTGTTTGATATATTTGCAATTTGTATGTACCAATAAGACTTTCTGTGAATGTTTTTCTACCAGTTAAAAAAATTTAGACAACAGTAGCCTTATTCAATAACTAGTGGCCCAGTACATGAAATTTATGCACACTAAAAGGGGATTAATTATAAGAAATAATTTAATATTGCTATTTTCCCTCTCTCTATAATAGAAGTGTCAGAGATGAAAGAAAATTAGTAAAATATATATAAAAAAAAAAACATTTATCCTGTCTGGAGCTCACCCTGGGACCCAGAGTGAAGTCCCTGCCCACCCACATGTACCTCAAAATCACGTGAGACCCAGACCCAGCTGTCCCTCCCATTGGATTAGATCCAGACCTGTCTAGTTCCATCCTTTGTCAAGCCCTGCTGGGCATGGGACGTAGCCCTCAGGTCCCCTAGCCCAGCGCCAGGACAGAAGAACACAGTCTGAGATCCCTATCAAGCCCTACTGGGTGGGAGGCATGGCCTAAAGTCCCCAGTCAAGCCCCAATAGGTATGGGGGGCACAGCCTCAGGTACCCCATAAAGCCTCACTGGGCAGGGACACAGCCTGAGTTCCCCTGATCAAGCACTGGTGGGGCATCTTGAGGTGCCCCTGCTGGATTGAGGGCATGGCCTGAGGTCCCCTGTCAAGCCTCACTGGGCAGTAGGTGTGGTCTGAGGTCCCCTGGCCAGGTGCTGGGGTGGGGGACATTACTTGAAGTCCCGTGTCCAGCCTCATCAGGTTGGGGATGTGGCCTAAGGTCCCCTAGCCCAGCACCAGGACGGGACTTGAGGTCCATCATCAAGCCCCATCAGGTAGGGGGTGCGGCTTGAGATCCCCTGCTAAGCCCTGCTGGGTGGGGGACATGGCCTGGGGTCCCCTCTCAAGCCCTGCCAGGCAGGAGGATGCAGCCTCAGGTCCCCTGGCCTGGTGATGGGGCAGGGGGTGTGGCCTGAGTTCCCCAGCCTGGTACTGGGGCAGAGGATGAAGCCTGAGGTCCCCTATCAAGCCCCACAGGAGTGGAGGAGGGCATAGCCTCAGGTCCCTGCTGATTGCTTGTTAAAGCTCCTTAAGGGAACTTGTCCTCAGCTGTGGTTGCAGCCATCTTTGTTATGGAGTGATGGTCAATTAGCATATTCCATCTTTGTTAGATAGGATGAGACTCCAAAATGGTAACCTTGCCTATCCACGCTAAAAGCAAGATAAGAACATCAGAGTAGGCAGAAACAACAACATCTATTGTTGCTGTGAAATTTATGTGCAAATGATGTTCTTACACAGTCCTCAAGGACATGACTTTTCACCTGAACTTATTTAGTCTTTTGTAAACACAATTCAAGTTGTTGTTCTTGGTATTGTGTGTGTTAAGTTGCTCTCACTTAAAAGAGTAATTAAAAGAAATAACCACCCATAGCAGGCTGGAAATCTCTATGTGAGGCTTATTAACACCTAAAGGAGTCACTATTTAATAATCAAGTGATGAATTGAGGTTAAAATACTATATATTCATTAAGAAATAATTGATAATGAATTTGTTAAATAGAAAAATTCAAAGTTAAAATACCAATTTTCAAATTCAAAATTGTTATAAAATTTGTTTTTTAAAAAAATTAAGTCATTTAGTCTTTCTAAAACTCAGTTATCTTTAAATAATATTTAAAATAAAATTGTTAAAACAATCTAAAATGATAATACATTTCTCAAGATGAGAAGCAAATGCACTATTTAAAAATAGTACCTTTTAATTAAGTAATTATTTATTTATTTTTCTTTATTGATTAAGGTATTACATAGGTGTCCTTATTACCCCATTACATGCATTCCCCTCTCATACCCTCACCCTCCTTCCCGGGGTCTGTGTCCACTGGTTAGGCTCATATACATGCATACAAATCCTTTGATTGATCTTTCCTCCTTACCCTCCCCTTCCCTATCTTCCCTCTGAGGTTTGACAGTCTGATCGATGCTTCTCGGTCTCTGGATCTGTTTTTGTTCATCAGTTTATGTTGTTCATTATTCTATCTAATAAAAGAGTAATATGCAAATTGACCATATCTCTGCTACACTCACAAGCCACACCCACCAGCCACATCCACCATCCAATCAGAGTGAGTATGCAAATTAACCCATCAAAGATGACAGCTAATTTGCATTCAGAGACACTCAGAGCCTCGGTTCTGGGAACATCCTGGCACCCAGGTCACTCTGAGGTAGTCTCCTTGGGCCCTGAGAGCCTGTGAAAGGCCTGAGCCAGGGGGCTTCTGGGTAGGGCCATGCCTGCGATCAGAGCTGAGGGGGTGGGGGAAGAGCTGGCAATCAGAGGGAGCTGGGGGTCCCCTGCAAGGGCCAAAAGTGTCAGCCAGAGGCTTTTGGCCTGGGCAGGCCTGAGCAAGAGCAGAGCGGCAATCAGAGGCTATTGGCAATTGGTGTGAACTATAGAAGAAACACCTTTTCTAACTGCTCATTGGCTAAGCTCCCTATATACCACTGCTAATATTCTTAGTAACTTGGGTAATAAGAATCCAAAAAGGTGATCTAGGATTTTTCCACCACATTTCTGCAGAAAAAAACAAAGCTCTGCTGATGGAATGCTAAGAAATGTCATATCCTGTCCTAGCAGCTTTAGCTCAGTGGATAATACCTCGGCCTACAGGGTCTGGGTTCAATTCTGTTCAAGGGCATGTACCTAGGTTACAGGCTCCTCCCTGGCTGGGGCCCAAGTCAGGGCTCATGCAGGAGGCATCCAGTCAAAGTGTTCCTCTCACTTTGATGTTAATCTCTGTCTTTCCCTTTCTCTTTCACATTCTCTAAAAGTCAATGGAAACATATCGTCAGGTGAGGAGAAAGAAAAAGAAAGAAAGAAAGAAAGAAAGAAAGAAAGAAAGAAAGAAAGAAAGAAAGAAAGAAAGAAAGAAAGAAAGAAAGAAAG
>JAAGEH010002534.1:4910137-4978833 GCA_011751065.1 Lasiurus cinereus
TATATATATATATATAATTGATTTTTTATACAGAGGAAGGGAGAGGGATAGAAAATTAGAAACATCAATGAGGTAAACATCGATCAGCTGCCTCCTGCACGCCCCCCACTGGGGATGTGCCACAACCAAGGTACATGCCCTTGACTGGAATCGAACCTGTGACACTTCAGTCCGCAGGCCAACGCTCTATCCACTGAGCCAAACTGGTTAGGGCATACCACAGTTTTTTGATCCACTCATCTGCTGATGGGCACTTAGGCTGTTTCCAAATCTTAGCTAAGGTAAATTGTGCTGCTATGAACATAAGGGTGCATATATCCTTTCTGATTAGTATTTCTATTTCTTGGGATATATTCCTAGAAGTGGGATCACTGGGTCAAATGGCAGTTCCATTTTTAGTTTTTGAGGAAACTCCATACTGTTCTCCATAGTAGCTGCACCAGTCTGCATTCCCACCAGCAGTGCACGAGGGTTCCTTTTTCTCTGCATCCTCATCAGCACTTGTCATTTGTTGATTTGTTGATGATAGCCATTCTGACAGATGTGAGATGGTACCTCATTGTAGTTTTGATTTGCACTCTCAAATGATTAGTGACTTTGAACATGTTTTCAGATGTCTCCTGCCCTTCCTTAAGTGCTCTTTCGAAAAGTATCTATTTAGGTCCATTACCCATTTTTTGATTGGGTTGTTTATCTTTCTTTAGTTAAGTTGTATGAGTTCCCTGTCAATGTTGGAGATTAAACCCTTATCAGTGATTAGCAAATATGTTGTCCCATGCAGTGGGCTTTCTTGTTTTGTTGATGATTTCTTTTGCTGCGCAGAAGCTTTTTATTTTGATGTAGACCCATTTGTTTATTTTCTCTTTAGTTTTCATTGCTCTAGGAACTGTATCAGTGAAAAAATTGCTTCAGCATATGTCTGAGATTTTGCTGCCTGTGGATTCCTCTAATAATTTTATGGTTTCCCATCTTATAAAAATAGTACCTTAAAAAAGTGCAAAGAACTTTCAAGTCAATGCTTATTATGTTCTGCTTAATGAGGCAAAGATATCAATTGTATTCTTTAGAATAATCTCTACACTATTTATTTTTAAATTTAATTTAATTTAAAAATTAGATGCTTGAAGGGGGAACCTCTGATAGTAAATACACAGAAGAAAAGTAATTTTTAAAACAGTGTGGGAGGAACTAATAAATATATAGATATGAAACAATATAATTCCTAAATAACCAATGGGTCAAGGATTAAATTACAAGGGATTTTAGGATATATTTTGAGATTAATGAACATGGAAACATATGAAAATTTATGGTATGTACAAAAGGCTAGAAGGAAATATATTGGTATAAACACCTATATTTCAAAAGAAATATCTTAAATCAATAACCTAACCTGACAAATTAAGAATTTAGAAATAGACAAGGAAACTAATGGGAGCAAAAGGAAAAAGGCATACTAGAGATTAGAAAGAAATAGAGAAATCAATAAAACTTATTTTTTTAAAAAGATCAACAAAATTGATACACCTGGTTAGCCTAACAAAAAAGAGGACTCATATTAATAAAATCATGCATGAAATAGAGGACATTACTACCAACTAAATAGAAATAAGAAGGGTTATAAGGCAATGCTATGAACCATTGTGTGGCAACAAATCAGACAACCTAGAGGAAATGGACAACTTCTTAATAAATGACCAACTAGCAATCTGAGTCAAGAAAAAATCTGAATAGACCTATAACAACCTCTATAAAGAGGTTGAAATACTAATTCAAATTTTTTACAAAGAAAAGCCTGGGCCAGATAGCTTTACTGGTAAATTATGACATACGTTCAAAGAATAATTCTTTATAAACTCTTCAAAAATTGGTATAGAAGGGAACACTTCCTAATTCATTTCATGAGACTAGAACTAACCTCATACCAAAAGCATCACAAGAAAACTATTAAGCTCTATAAGTGTAAACACAAAAATTCTTTGCAAAGTAATACAAATCATATCCAGCAACATACAAAAAGCATAATATGTAATAACCAAGTGGGATTTAACCAGAAATGTAAGGTTGTTGGACATACAGAAATCAATGTCATATGACATATTAATAAAATGAGAGATAAAAACCATATCATAATCTCAATATAGAAAGAAAATGCATATGAGAAAATGATAAAAACACTCAACATACTAGTAATAAAAGAGTTCTTTCTTAATATCCCCTCTCACCATTTTCATTCAATGTGATACTGAAGGTTCTAGCCAGGGCACATAAACAAGAAAATAAAATAAAAGGCATTTAGAGTAGAAAATAAATGGAATCGCTGGGTCAAGAAGTAAAATATCTTTAGTTGCAGATGAATCTTGGATATAGCAAATCCTAAGGAACACACACACACACATACACACACACATACACACATTAGGACCAATAAATTAGCTCAATAAAGTGGCAAAATACAATATTAATATTTGAAAATAAATTGTATTTTTATATAGTAGCATTGAACAATAAAATTAATAACATTATTCCATTTCTAACAGCATCACAATGAATAAAATACTAGGAATAAATTGAAAAAGAGCAAATCTACACTGAAAACTATAAACATTTTCAAAAGAAAGGCATCTCACATTCAGAGATTGGAAAAATTAAAATTGTTAAAATGGTAATAATTCCCAAACTAATTTTTCAAAATATATTCAATGCAAGCATTATCACAATCTCAATTGACTTCTTGCAGAAATTGACAAATTTATTCTAAAATTTATATGAAAATCCAAATGACTCAGAATAGTCAAAGTAATCTTGAAAAGGAAGGAAAATGTTGGAGTGCTCACATTTCCTGATTTCAAAAGTTAATGCAAAGCTATATATTCTACAGTGATGATTCTGGATTAGGGTAGACATATAGATAAGTGGAGTAGATTTGGGAGTCCAGAAAAACACCCATGCATTTATAGCCAACTAATTTTCATCTAGAATTCCAAGATGATTCAAATCAAGGAAGAATGGTCTTTTCAACAAATGATATTAGGACAACTGGATAATTACATGCAAAAGAAGAAAGCCAGCTGTCTACCCCACATCATATACAAATCAGACTTAAATGTAAGAGCTTAAACTATAATATCCTTAGAAGAATACATTGGTATAAATCTTGTGACTTGAGTTGAGCAATGGCTTCTTAGATTTGATCCTACTGCACAGTGACTAAAAAAACTGAAACATCACTCCAAAATATGTCTCTTTAACATAAAAATTTAAAGGTAACAGCAATTTAGAAGCAACAAATGCAGGAAAAGTTTCCCCTTTTCTGCCTAAAGGCAGGATATAAATTCCTTTTTACTGGAGACAGACTCTTATCAGGCCAATGGAATTTACAAACAAAACTTTGCCCATTAGTTTCCTTTCATATATTTATCTATTTATCTTCCCTCAGTTTGCTACCCTTGGGAGTTTTAAGTTTCCTTTGTCCTGTCACTCTCTTGTCATTTTTTAAAAAACAAATTCATTGTTTTGTTGTTGTTATTGAAGATGGTATATAAGCTGTATTATAAGCAACTGCTTTGAGTTACTCTTTGTTTTAGGTTTCTCACATGATGTACACTGCATGTGTTAATAAGCTACGTTTCTTTTGTTTGTATGTCTTGTTGTTAAAGGTCCCAGCTAAAAACCTATGATGGGTAAAGTTTTGCTTCCTCTACATGACAAAAGAAAATATAGCTACATTTAATTTCATCAAAATTAGAGATTTTAGTCCTTCAAAGGTCAGCTCAAGAGAATGCAAAGACAACCTGCAGAATGGGAGAAAGTATTTGCAAATTATCTATTTGCTAATGATCTAGTTCAAAATATATAATACATTCTTACAACTAAACAATAAAAAGTCATATAGCTCAGTTAAAAAATGGGAAAGGACTTAAATAGACATTTCTCCAAATAAAGTACACAGTGGCCAACAAGTACATGAAAAGATGCTTAATCTCAGTAGTCATTAGGAAAACTTAAAAAGACAATGAGATATCACTGGACACCCTCTGGAATGACTATGATGAAACATATAGAGTATGGGTTAGAAAATGGAAAATTCATTACCCTCATACATTTCTGGTGGGAATGTAATACAGTGCATATGTTTTGGAAATCAGTTCTTCAAAGTGTTAAACATAGAATTACGATGTGGCATAGTCCTTCAAGGTATATACCCAAGAGAAATGAAAACGTGCTCACACAAAAACTTGTACATGCAAGTTTTAGGAGCATTATTTATAACTAGAGGCCCAGCACATGATTAAATCATGTGCATGTAGGGTCCCCTATGCCTAGCCTGCCATCAGGGCCACGTTCACTACCCTGTGACATCTCACATGCTCCTCGGACACTACTGGTGCCCCACGACATTCCATGGATGCTGCCAGCACCCTGGGGATGGAGGTGGGGTTGGGGGAGGGCCTGAGAGGTGCTCTATGCACCTCCTTGTGACTGGTCATTTGGTTGTTATGGCATTACAGCACTACAGCCACTAGCCTTTTATAATATAGAAACAGTGCAAATGTCCATCAACTAGTAAATAGCTCGACAAAATATAATGATCTATCCAATGAAATATTATTCAGGCATGGAAAAGAATGAGCTATAGAAACATGCTACAATAAATAAACCTCAGAGCATTATGGCAAGTTTAAGAACTCAGACATGAAAGGTCATAGGTCATGTGATTCTATTTATATGGAATTTCTAGAATAAGCAAATCTCCAAAGACAGAATGTGGTTTAGTGGTTGCCAGAGGCTGGGAGAAAGTGGAAATAGAATGTGATTAGTAACAGATGCAGGACTTTTTTCTTGGGGGGATGAAAATATTCTGTAATCAGATAGTGGCAATGGTAACACTTCTCATAAGTATCCTAAAAACCATTGGATTGTGTACTTTAAAAGGGTATTCAGTATGGTTTATGATATGATGGTAGGCAAATTATATAGAGAAAAAATTGTGGTAAAATATTATGACTCACCTTCACCTTTAACTGTCGTGATTAATGAAGCAAGTGTTGGCAGCAGAGATGTTTGTAAGAATTCCTTATTGGTCGTTCCTAGTTTGATAAGATAGATGATATTATTATTAATCATAATTTCATCTCACCTGCCAAGGAATAAATAAAAATAAGTCAAATCTGGAGGTGGACGGTAATCCCTTTCTAAGGTACTGGGTAAGCCTTTGTCTATCTTTAATTTGTCCATTTTCCAATTCCTTTTGTCCAAGCTACCCCACACACATATATGTGTGTTCACACACACATTTTTGTTTTCTTTTTTGTATGAGAGACCAACAAAACAAATTTTTACTACAGTTTGCTACTTGGGGATCTTTAAATGTACAAAAATATTATTATGAAAGCAAATAATTTGAAATCATTTTATTTTTCCCAATGGAGATGCAATGACCTGGTCAATAGCATCTAGGAATAACATGTCTTTATTTTTTCAGAATCACAAGTTATTTTGTTAATTTGGTTAACATTCATACTTCCAAATAAACATAACTTAAAAAGAAATTTTCAGACTTCTACAATTAATTAATTTGTTCATTTATGAAACATTCACTGAGTGTCCACTCAATACAAGGCCCAATCTTATACTCTGAAGGGTAGTATCTAATTCTCAGTCATCTTTTTAATCTGAGTTGTATCAAGAGTAATTTCTGGCATATAACCTGCATGTAGTGAATGTTGTTTCAGGTAAGGTGAAACTCATACAGGACAGGGGACTAACAAAGGGACAAAGCTCTGCTTTTAATGAGCATAACTAATCAGTAAGATATCCATAATAATCAGCATTTCCTTCTTTTGTAAAACACATTAAAATGTCCTTTTTTGATTAGGGCACAGGTCCCATTTTTACTATGTGACATAGACAGTATATGAAGCTTGGTTCTTACATATATGAATGTTGTATTGGGAGGAGGAACTATTTGTCTCTGTGAAGTTTATCTAATGCTTTAAAACCCCTACTCCAGAGAAGGCTTTCAAGGGCAAGCTGGCTGGAGCTATATAATTTTGGGGGTTATGTAATTTGGGTGGAGGTAGAAGAGGGCATATGGGTATAAATGGTGATGGAAAAATAAAATAAAATAAAATATATATTTTTAGCCGGGACCGGTTTGGCTCAGTGGATAGAGCATCGGCTTGCGAACTGTGAAGTCCCAGATTCGATTCCGGTTGGGGGCATGTACCTTGCTTGCAGGCACATCTCCACTGTGGGGCGTGCAGGAGGTGGCTGATCGGTGTCTCTCTCATCGATGTTTCTGACTTTCTATCTCTCTCCCTTCCTCTCTGTAAAAAATCAATAAAATATATATATATTTAAAGATACTTAGAAACCACAAGAAGAAGATAAGACCTCTGGAGATCTGCTGAGGACAAACACCTCTAAGGGGGTGGAGATTTTTGTCTACTGCTCACTCCTCTGTCTTTAGTGCTAATTAAGGGGAAAAGGTTATTACAGCAATGGACAGTAGCTGTAAATAAGCAGCATTTGTGAATTAAAATGTGGATTGCACTGAGGTACTTAAGACTTTCTAAAAGGTTAGTGTTTTTTTTTTTTACTCATATGTAGTTATATTTTAAAAGAAGACACCAACAAATAAAACATTATTCCTAAAAGCTACGTTTGAGATGGTACATTGCCCACTCACATGATGGTCACATTGTAAATAGATGTAATGATATTAAGTGTCCCCTCTAGCAAGATATGGTGTGCCTTTGTTTTCACTTCATCCCTGCTCTTGAGACTCTTGGTACCAATATCAGGTCCAGTTGAATTTTTATCACCTCGCCATTACGTTTTACTGGCATATGTCTTGTATATTGCTTGAAAATTCAAGAGATGATTACAGAAAGTAATCAGGACACATATAATGATAATATACATAGAGAAAATGTCAAATTTATATAATCTTTGAGTTTCTGAAGCCCTTGACCCATTTTTTTATACATGTCTTGAATTCATGTTTATTATAGAGAAGAGAGATGTAATACAATTGAACGTTTGCCAGAGTATTTAACCCAAATCTTATATTTGGGTTCATTTTCAGTCATGGTCTTTGGAAAACTGAAGAGTCAAATGGATTTCTGAACAGTGATCTTATGATCATGCTGATGATTATCATATTTTATCAGTATGAAATAACTGTAACATAAACAGTATGTAATTTATTTTATATTTGTTGTTAATGTATAATAATTCACTTTCAAAAGTAGATAAGGATTCTACATATAACTTGTAGTACAGTTCTATATGCTAAACATATTAATATTCTAAAGTGTAAATGCATCTTTATGATTGCAAAATTAAGGGAGGAGGATGGGAGGGAAGAGATTAACCAAAAACTTATATGCATAACTCAAGGACACAGACAATAGTTAGAATGGGGTGAGGATGAGATGGAAAGGGTCAATGAGGAAGAAAAGGGGCCATATGTAATACTTTCAAAAATAAAGATACATTTTAAAAATGTAGGCACTAATGAGAATTGTTATTTTGTTAATTTTATGTGCAAAATGATGATTAAGTACTTTCAAGTGGTCAATAAAAGAAATAGACTGAATTTAATGTGAACATTATGAGGGTATTATAGCTATATATCTTTAGGGATATAAAATAATTTTGAGTCAACAGATGTTTATAAAAGATTAAATCACAGAAGCCTTCTATTCTTTGTAAAATTATTTAGTAAACTATTATTTATAACACTTTCCAAAATAACCTTTTAGAACTGTATTTAATTCCATTTAGGACACAAGGGTTTCCAGAAAATGTCAACTTCTAAACATTTCATATTTTGTGAAAAGAAACTAAAAACAAAATGTCAACTTTACCACTTAGGAATTCTGTAAGAAGGAAAACCTAAGAGGTTATGTGTAAAGATATCTAGGGTGATTTATATTCAGTTCAAACTTAAGGACTATAAAGACAATGGATAAGAGAAAAAAATATGGGAATAAAAGGTACCCAAACCTATTTTCTTCCCATTAATAACACACAAAACATTTATAAAAATGCCTCCTAAAAGTCTGTTCTTTATAGAATCATGTTAGTTTCTAGAATTAAAGTACATCTTAAACATCACCACAGCTGGTACCCTATATGGAAGAGATTGCCAAAGTATTTGGCTTCTCTACTGACCTCAGTTGAAATTGAACATCTACTTAGCATAAAAATGTTCAGTATCAGAAATTTTTATTTCTTCATTATAATTCAGCTCATTAAAAATTGATTTTTAAAGTTTTCAAAAATCAAGCTGGAAAATAATTACACTTTGACAATGAAATTTTAGGTTTATTTTTGTACCCTAGAAATTCAGTTTATAATGATGATTTTCAGTGTCTGCCAAATGTTGATTTTTAACTCTGGCCATTGGCCTTTGAACAAAAGGGTGGTGCACTTGATATACATCCAGGAAGAGATCAAATCCTAACTATCTAATTGGGTAGATCTCTGAGAGCAAGCTCTGTTCAAGGCCAAGCTCTGTCCATCACCTCTGCCATTACTATTAGAATGCCCTTGTTGTACATTTCCCACTTTTCTGAAAACATTTCTGCCATTTTCTGGAGAAAGAAAATGTACATGCTTTAGAATACACACAAGCACTATTAAATCAAGTGTCTTTGATCTTTAAACAGAAAAATCTGATTGATAAGCCTTTTAATGAAAATAAAGAAGCTTATCAAGGGCATACTTTTTGTTTGTTTTTTGTTAAACACTTTAATTGTGGCTAAAATTACCATTTGGTCATGAGGAAGAGGAAAATATGGAATCACTTCACTATAGATAGATCTTTTGTGATATTTTTGTATAATTTAAAGATAGTTATTTTAGAAGATGAGACATTGTATAAAACTCCTTAATATGTAAATCCCCTCACAGGTGTGAAGTTAAGAAAACATCTAAGTCCGGTTGGGTAGTTCTCTTGGTTAGAGCCTTGTCCCAATACAATATGGTGGGTTCCATCCCTGATCAGGACACATAAAAGAATCAACCAATGAATCTCTCTCTCTCTCTCTCTCTCTCTCTCTCTCTCTCTCTCTCTCTCTCTCTCCATTCATTTCTCCCTCTTTTCCTCTCTCTCTCTGATAATAATACTAATACTAATACTAATACTAATACTAATACTAATACTAATAATAATAATAAATCACTGTTTCTCTCTCCTTTCCTTTCTCTGTCTTCCTTCTCCACTCATTTTCTTTTAGGCATCATGTCCCTCCCCACCTCCCACCCTCCCCCTGCTGTCTGATGGCCCCACATATGCCGACCACCATGTCAGACTTTCCGTTTCTCATACTGCATCAGAGTAGATCATGCCCATCAGGGCCTGTCTTTCCTTCTTCATCTGCTTTCCACCATCATTCTCTCGGCTGCTTTCCTGAGAGATCCTAGAATAGACTCTTTCCTTCCCCTAATCTCTCTTCACTGTTATATTAGTGGTTAGTAAAACCCTTAAAACCCCTCTAAACAAATAATATATGATTCTAAGAATTCTTAATTTAAGGGATTTGATAATGACATTGTAGCTTTAAATTAAATTCTATACATATACATATATAAATGTATATATACCAATATTTTCACTTGAGGGTATGTTTTTATTGATTTTAGAGAGGGGAAGGGAGGAAAATATCAGTGTAAGAGAGAAACATTGGTTGTTTGCTTCCCATATGTGCCCTGGCCAGGGATTGGAACCACAACCATTTTGTGTACAGGTTAAGCTCCAACCAACTGAGCCACTTGGCCAGGGTAATTGTCCATATTATTTTTAGATCCACATTTAGTTTGTAGAGGTAAAATGGCATAAAGTCTGGATTCCCTCCCAAATACTTTATAGCAAAATAATAAAATAAAAAAGAAGAGAAATAAGGAAAGGAAGAAGGAAGAAAGGAGAAAACAATGAAGCAAATGAGGTAAAATCTTGATAATTATTGACTAGGAGATGGGCATATGGATATTATTTATAGTAGTCTACTTTTGGGTTCATCTGAACATTTGTTTAATAAAAACAACCAAAACAAAAGCTTCTCTGGCATATTGCAATTTTTACAATTGAATGGCAATAATTTAAAGCCCTTCTGGAGAACTTTTGAAGAACAGACTAGAATTTAACTTTTGTTAACTGGGTATGATGAAGCAGTAAATGTGCCATGTAAAGGAATGAAGAGGCATGTGTGTGTGTCTATGCATTTGCTTCAGAGAAGAGGGCTTCATGTTCCTTTATAGGAGCTCCCAACTGTAAAGTTACTAAACATGTTTCTCAGTTATGCTTTACATGTTGCAATAAAAAATGTGAGATGAATTCCTGGAATCACAAATGACAGTTCGGTCTGAATTTCTTCATGGAACTCACCTCCACCTCTGCCCTTTCAATGATCATTTACATAGTAGTTAGGATTTGTGTTATTATTTGAACAGTGCTATTCACCATAGATCATTTTAGGCAGGGTTAGGAATCTTCCTACTGAAAAAACGTAAGTTCCAAGTAGTTAACACAAAAACTGTGAAAGTTTAGCCTTTTGGGTCTGCATGTCAAGTCAGTAATTATTTATACCAAGGTGCCAGCTAGAAAAAAACTGGCAGAGATAGAGTTAGAGACTGAGACAGAGATAGAGATAGAGATGGAGACAGAGATTGAGATGGAGATAGAGATAGAGATAGAGAGAAGCCCTGGTATGGTAGAAAGTTCTAGGAATTTAAGGTTTCACCTTAAAATTAAACATTTCAGATATAATCTATAATAATAAAAGCTTAATCTGCTAATTAGACCCTACATCCTTCCGGACTAAGCCAGGGTTGCAGCTCCCATGGCTACAAGAGAGGAATCCAGGCAGCCACCTTAAGGCCCTCTCTTGCACAAATTTCATGCATCAGGCCTTTAGTGGAGTATATTTATAATACTATTTTACTCTGAGAATCCCCAAACCATTCTGTACCAGTGAACTAACCCTGCTTGGTCCTCAGCATGTGTTTAGCTTGGCATTAGAATGAAAGGTGAATGAAGAATAGAGAGGTAAGAAAGATAGCTAAGGGAATTTTAGGCATCCATCCATCTGGATGTATGATTTTCAGGTTTTTCTGTGAATTTAGCATTCTACCATGTTTTCTGCCCAGCAGCAGTCAACAAACAATTTTATTTTTTTCTCTTCATGGACTATTGGACCTGAATGATCTGCATCATTTTATGTGTGTTGCAGGATAGAAAATGCAGTATTCATTGGATTAATAGCATCTTGAGTTTTAAATTCAATGACCGTAATGTTTCCTTTTACTTTTCATTGATGTTAAGGTAATTCCATTTATACTTAGAGCATAAAACACAATGTTAACATTGTTACTGACACCTTCAAATTAAAGCTATAATCAGCCCAATATAACTAAAAACAAATCAGCTTGTTATTAATATGTCAACTGTGCTGCTTAAGTGGAGAACTGCAATATTTAGAAAGATATTTTTATGATTTAGGAAGTGATAATTTTATTTTTTTCTAAAAATAAACTTTGGGTATGTAACTTTCACAATAGGATAAGTCTCAGACAGGAAGTGATCTAAGAGGACATTATCAAAGAATCCCATTGAGATTCCAGGTTCTGTATTCAGTCCAAAATAACGTGAGTTTCAAAATAGTAAATTAGCACTGAACTTCATATCAACAGGTGCAATGTCTTAAATTATTTTTCTGTGATTAAATTACAATGGTGCTACTAATTTTATTTGTTAAAGTTAGAGTGAATTTCACTCTAAGTATTTATCCTACCTTTGGGAGATGTTCCAGCTGTTGATTGCATAACAGGATTTAATGATGTCATTGTAACTGATGTTGGTTCAGATGTTTTTGCTGCAGAAATTGTGGATGATCTTAATACAGGAGTGGCTGTATTTCCAACAACTGGAAAAAAGTAAATTGCATTAAAGTGATTGCATTAAAATTTACATTTATTTTGCCAGTCAACAGACTATTATATTTAAACTGGTAGAGCCCTAAACATAAATCCGTGTGTCAGTAGCTCACCAGTAGCTCGCTGCTGCCCTCCTGTAGCTCTCTGCACACTGCCCTGCCCTCCCATAGTTCCCTCTGCCCCCATCCCCTCTCATATCTTGCTGTCCTGCCCCCTCCTGTAGCCACCCACTTGTAGCTTACTGTCCCACTCTCCTGCTGATCTGTGATCCTGTTGTTATGCTATGGGTCAGCATAATGACCATTTGCATATTACATCTTTATTATATAGGATAAAATGAACTCTATATATTCTGCTAATACAGCCAGTAGGACATGCATTTGAAATTAATTTTCTAATTGTTATTAAGTCATCCCTGAGTAGTATTGGTTCACAATCCCATCTGCTCCTCACCAATGGCGTAAATTTTCAAGATGTCTGGCATGAACAGTCTATGAGTCTGAAACAAAATAGTATCTGACAAAACTAGTGAGAAATACATGTGTACATTTAAAATGTAATTATTTTAGGAAAACCCAAGATGGTGGCATAGGTAAACACCTATACTGCTGCCTCGCACAACAATTTCAAAACTACAACTAAAAGACAGAACGGACATCATCCAGAACCACAGGAAAGCTGACTGAGTGGAAATTCTACAACTAGAAGGAAAGAGAGGGGCTCATGGAGACCCAGAGGAGCTGCAAAAAGCTGAGGTACGGAGACATGCGCGCTGAGAGAGCAGGTGCCGGAGTACCTGGCTGGCTTTCTCTGGCGGGAGGGAAACGGACACTCCCAACGGCATTGAACTCCTTATCTTATGACACTAAACCCCAGATCCAGCCAAAACTCATACGGGGGAGTTTGGACTGTGAAAAGGGAGAAGTGCACGGGAATTTAGGGGAGTCGCAAAGGATCGGAGGTCTGGTCGCGCACAGCACCACGCGGAGGACAGATTGCTGATTGTGCCGCTGGCTTTCGCGAGTGGGCGGGAGACAGACCCTCCCAACTGTGCCACTTCTGAGTCCACAGGGCCCCTGTTTCAGGCGAAACCCTGGGGACCTAGACTCGTGTGGTCCTGGTTCGCAGGGGAGCCGGAAAGGCAGCAGTGAGAGGCACTGCGGGCGTGCACACAAAGACCGCTCCAGCCATTACCCAGTCACGTGAGACTCAGGGGCCGTGGAGGGCGGGGCCGACTGGAAGGCAAGGCGGTCCCTTAAGCCCTGAGACTCCACCCTCCCAAGCTCAACCGAGGCTTCTGCGGCTGATTCCAGCACAGAAGTTTCCCCGGCACAGTGAAAATGCCGAGACAAGGGAAGGGATTACAAGCAAAAGAAATGGAGGAAAAAAATGACTGGATATAGAGTTCAAAACCACGCTTATAAGGTTTTTCAAGAATATGATAGAAAAGATGGATAAATTTAGTGAAACCCAAGAGGAGATGAAAAATACACTGACTGAAATAAAAACTATTATACAGAGTCCTAACAGCAGACTAGAGAAAGGCAAGGATCAAGTCCAAAATTTGAAATATAAAGAAGCAAAAAACATTCAACTGGAAAAGCAAGAAGAGAAAAGAATCCAAAAATGTGAAGATAATGTAAGGAGCCTCTGGGACAGCTTCAAGCGTACCAACATCAGAATTGTGGGGGTGCCAGAAGAAGAGAGAGAGCAAGATACTGAAAACCTATTTAAGGAAATAATGACTGAAAACTTCCCACATCTGGTAAAAGAAATAGACTTACAAGTCCAGGAAGCACACAGAACCCCAAATAAAAGGAATCCAAAGAGGACCACACCAAGACACATCATAATTAAAATACCAAGAGCAAAAGACAAAGGGAGAATATTAAAAGCAGCAAGAGAAAAACAGTTCATTACCTACAAGGGAGCACCCATACGACTGTCAGCTGATTTCTCAACAGAAACGATGCAGGCCAGACGGGAGTGGCAAGAAATATTCAACGTGATGAACAACAAGAACCTACAACCAAGAATAATCTATCCAGCAAAGCTATCATTCAGAATTGAAGGGCAGATAAAGACCTTCACAGAGAAGAAAAAGCTAAAGGAGTTCATCAACTCCAAACCAGTATTATATGAAATGCTGAAAGGTACTCTTAGAAGAGGAAGAAGAAAAAGGTAAAAGACAAAAAATTATGAACAACAAATACACATCTATCAACAAGTGAATCTAAAAATTAAGTGAATTAAAAATCTGATCAACAGAATAAACTGGTGAATATAATAGAATCAGGAGCACAGAAAGGGAGTAGACTGATAATTCTGAGGAGGACAAAAATCATAAAGCATCAAACAGACTGTGAAATTACAGCAGAAAGATTAAAGTTAGGTGAGGTAAATAAGTGATCAATCAAAGGACTTGTATGCATGCTTATAAACATAACCAATGATCACAGACACTGGGGGGTCGGGGTATGCCTGGGAGGGAGGGGGGGCAATGGGGAGATATGTATAAAAATTAATAAAAATTAATTTAAAAAAATGTAATTATTTTAAAAATCAATTAAGTTAACATCAGACAAAATAATTAGATACTCTCTGGGCAGTGGATATTTTACTAAATATTTTTAATTTTGCAACATGCCTAAATTTTTGGCCATTGAGTTACTATAAATCTGCATTTTCAAATATTTTACTTCACCAAATTTTAAAACCAAGGGCACAGAAATGAAAGAAATTGTGATCTATATTACATATTTATTGTTAATTCATTCTTTGGCAAAAAACCTTAATATTTAATAATAATTCTTAGAAGTTCCATTAAAATATTATTAATTTTTCAAAGTGATGTAGGAGTTAATTATGCATGATTTATAAAATATTTGTTTCACATAATATTATTTTACCTTACTAGAGACCCAGTGCACAAAACTTGTGCATGGGGGGTGGGTGTCCCTCAGCCCAGCCTGCACCTTGTCCAATCTGGGATCCCTTGAGGGATGTCTGACTGACCGGTTAGGCCTGATTGCCCCTAACTGCCCTCCCCTGCTGGCCTGGTCACCCTCAACTTCCCTCTATTACAGGTCTGGTCCCCCGCAACTGCCCTCCCCTGCAGGACTGGTCCTCCCAACTGCTCTCCCCTGCAGATCTGGGTCTCCCCCAACTGCCCTCCCCTGCAGGCTTGATTGCCCTGAACAGCCCTCCCTTGCAGGCTTGGTCCCTTCCAACTTCCCCCCCCTGCTCTTCATCTTGTGGGGGCCAACTTGTTTCCACATGGGGGCAACCATCTTTGACCACATGAGGGCAGCCATCAAAAAATGTTGGAGGGACAGTCAATTTGCATATTACCCTTTTATCAAATAGGATTAACATTTATATAAACTTTTTAATCCTACATATTGCTATTCTTGCCTCTGTACACTCAATGTTGGGTTGAAGATCAAAAAGCAATAAACCAAATGTCTATATATTTGGAAAAAGTATTCTTGTTTATAGTATTCATTCCTTATGCTGTTACTTTGTATGCATAGTCAATGGAGTACATAATATAGCATTTAGTTAAGAAAAAGGATTTTGAATTACAAAGACTCATTGTTCTTATTTTTTAAATAAATCTTTGTTGTTGCAATTATTACAGTGTTCCTCTTTTTTCCCCCCATAGCTCTCCTCTACCTGGTACCCACTGCATACCATGCCCTTACCTCCCCAACAGTCCTTGTCCAAAGGTGGAAGATTTTTGTCCAATCTCTTTCTGCACTCCCCACACTCCCTTCCCTCCAAGAATTGTCAGTATACTCCCTCTCTATGACCCAGATTTTATTGTATTCACCAGTTTATTCTGTTCCTCAGATTTTCATTCACTTGATTTTTATATTATTTTTAATATATATTATTGATTTTTTACAGAGAGGAAGGGAGAGGGATAGAGAGTTAGAAACATCGATGAAAGAGAGACATCGATCAGCCACCTTCTGCACGCCCCCTACTGGGGATGTGCCTGCAACCAAGATACATACACTGGCCGGAATTGAACCTGAGACTTTTCAGTCTGCAGGCCGATGCTCTATCCACCGAGCCAAACTGGTTTGGCTCACTCGATTTTTAGATTCATTAATTAATAGATGTGTATTTGTTGTCATAATTTTTATCTTTACCTTTTTCTTCTTCTTCCTCTTCTTAAAGAATACCTTTCAGCATTTCATATAATACTGTTTTTGGTGAGAATGAACTCCTTTAGCTTGTTCTTATCTGCAAAGCTCTTTATCTGACCTTCAATTCTAAGTGATAGCTTTGCTAGGTAGAGTAATCTTGGTTGTAGGTTCTTGCTATTCATCATTTTGAATATTTCTTGTCACTCCCTTCTGGCCTGTATAGTTTCTCTTGAGAAATCAACTGACAGTTGTATGGGTACTTCCTTATAGGTAACTAACTGTTTTTCTCTTGCTGCTTTTAATATTCTCTCTTTGCCTTTTGCCCTTGGCATTTTAATTATGATGTGTCTTGATGTGGTTGTCTTTGGATTCTTCTTTTTGGGATTCTCTGAGCTTCCTGGAATTGTAAGTCTATTTCTTTCACTAAGTAGGGGAAGTTTTTCTGTCATTATTTTTTCAAATTGTTTTCAATATCTTGCTCTCTCTCCTCTTCTGGTACCCCCATAATTTGGATATTGGTAAGCTTAAAGTTGTCCCAAAGGCTCCTTACACTATCTTCATATTTTTGGATTCTTTTTTCTTTTTTGGTTGGGTGTTTTTTGTTTCTTCGTATTTCAAATCTTTGATTTTATTCTTGGGATCCTCAAGGCTGGTGTTGGATCTCTGTATATTATTCTTTATTTCAATCAGTATATGCTTAATTTCTAGGTGGTCCTTTTTCATCTTTGAGGATCTCACTAAATTTTTCAGAAGTTTCTAGAAGACTCTTGAGTAACCTTATAATGGTAGTTTTGATCTCTATATTCAGTAGTTTGCTTTCCTCCATTTCTTTCATTTGTGACCTGTTTCTTTGTCTCTGCATTTTGACTGCTTCCCTGTGTTGGTAGAGTGGCCTTGTGTGCTAGATGTCCTATAGGGCCTAGTGGCTCAATTATCTGAGGTGAACACTTTTGGTATACCCTTTTGTGCGCTGTGAGCACAAATTTGTTGTTGATACTTGATTACTGTTGGTGTCACTTGGAGGTATTCACCTCTAGGCCAGTTGGCTGTGAGGACCAGCTGTGTCTACAATGGGAGAACTGCTGTGCTGGAGATACCCTTATGGGGCAGGACTTGCTTCTGTGGGGGCTTTTGTCTTCACTGAGTCTGCCCCTTGAGTGTGTCACTTATGGATGTGAAGAATTGTAATCTGGTGTGGCCTCACACTGACCACTGGGTACACTGGCTCTTGGATTTCCAAGGAGGTGCAAGAATCTCCTGAGGCTACCCAGCAAGAGCTACAGAGAGATCTGCAGATTTCTCCTCTTTGTTTTGGGTTTGGAAGTGCCCAGATGAAGCCTACCTGTGAAGCAATGAAGACTGCTGTTGCAGGGCCTTAGGCCTTCTTTTGAAAGCTTTGGAGCTCTCTGACCCAGCTGCATTTTCTTAGGTTTTAGGTTGCAAAAGGACAGGCTATTCATATGTAAAACCCACAGCTTGGGTGGGGCCATAAATTGGGTGGGGTGGGGTCTCAGGAAATCACAAGGGCAGAGTAAACAGCAATGGCTGCCACTCAGCCCTCCCACAGAGGTCCCCAGGTCTTTGTGTCTGACTGCCCCATGCAGGAACAATGATTGCTGCGACCACCTCTGAGAGAAAGCTGCTCTTGCATTTTAGCCAATGTCAGACAGTCCAGTTTCTCCCCATAAGAGTCTAGGTCCCCAGAATCTCACCCGTAACTGGAGTTCAGAGCAATCTGGAGCTTGTATCTCCCTCCTAACTGAAAAACAAAACAAAATAAAACAAAAAACAAATGAACAAACAAAATAACAAACAGAACACCCAGTTGCCATCCCATTTCACACACCTTTGCATCTCCACAGTCTCAATGCACTTTTTTCTTTCCTTCTAGTTGTAGAACTTCCACTCAACCAGTTTTCCCATGGTTCTGGATGATATTTGTTTTGTCTTTTAGTTGTAGTTTTGATGTAGTTGTGAGAGGCAGCAAATAAAGGTGTTTACCTATGCTGCCATCTTGGTTGTCCCCCAACAAAGACTTATATTTAAATCCTACTGCTATGTCATTTCTGTAAATGTATGTCACTAGTATAGTTTTATATTTAAATTCCATTCCAAATTTTCCTCTTCTTTTTTTTAATTAAATCTTTATTATTTAGATTATTACATTTGTTTCTCTTTTTCCCCCTCCATAGCTCCCCTCCACCCAGCTACCACCCCTCCCTTTACCCTTACTTCCCTCCCATTGACCCCATCAAAATGTGTATGATTTTTGTCCAGTCTCTCCCTGCATACCCCTCAACCCTTTCCCCCTGGGAATTATCAGTCCACTCCCTTTCTGTGCTCCTGATTCTATTATATTCACCAGTTTATTCTGTTGATCAAATTTTTAATTCACTTAATTTTTAGATTCACTTGTTGATAGATATGTATTTGTTGTTCATAATTTTTACCTTTACTGTTTTCTTCTTCCTCTTCTTAAAGAGTACCCTTCAGCATTTCATATAATACTGCTTTGGTGGTGATGAACTCCTTTAGCTTTTTATTCTCTGTGAAGCTTTTTATCTGCCCTTCAATTCTGAATGATAGCTTTGCTGGATAGAGTATTCTTGGTTGTAGGTTCTTGCTATTCATCACGTTGAATATTTCTTGCCACTCCCATCTGGCCTGCATCGTTTCTGTTGAGAAATCAGCTGACAGTTGTATGGGTGCTCCCTTGTAGGTAATTAACTGTTTTTCTCTTGCTGCTTTTAATATTCTCTCTTTGTCTTTTGCTCTTGGTATTTTAATTATGATGTGTCTTGGTGTGGTCCTCTTTGGATTCCTTTCATATGGGGTTCTGCGTGCTTCCTGGACTTGTAAGTCTATTTCTTTTACCAGATGTGGAAAGTTCTCAGTCATTATTTCTTCAAATAGGTTTTCAGTATCTTGCTCTCTCTCTTCTTCTGGCACCCCCACAATTCTGATGTTTGTACACTTGAAGCTGTCCCAGAGGCTCCTTACGTTATCTTCACATTTTTGGATTCTTTTCTCTTCTTGCTTTTCCAGTTGAGTGTTTTCTGATTGTTTATATTTCAAATTTTTGACTTGATTCTTGCCTTCCTCTAGTCTGCTGTTAGGACTCTGTATAATAGTTTTTATTTCAGTCAGTGTATGTTTGATTTCTAGTTGATCCTTTTCCATCTCTAGTTGGTCCTTTTTCATCTCCTCTTGGGTCTCACTAACTTTATCCATCTTTTCTAGGATATTCTTGAAAAACCTTATAACCATGGTTTTGAACTCTATATTCAGTTGTTTGTTTTCCTCCATTTCTTTTGTTTGTGATCTCTTCCTTTGTCTCCACATTTTCACTATGCCGGGAGAACTTCTGTGTTGGATTCAGCCTTATGATACAAGACTTGCAAAACTGCAACAGCCTCTCTGTGGAATGGAGTCTCACGGCTTAACGGACTGCCTTGCCTTTGAGTTGGCCCCACCCTCCACTGTCCCTGAGTCTCACATGACTGGATAATTGCTGGAGTGGTCCCTGTGTCCTCGTGCATGTGCATGCGCACATGCACATGCTCTTGCCGTGCCTCTAGACCTCTGCATTTCTGGCTCCCCTGCACTTCGGGACCATATGAGCCTGGGTCCCCAAGGTTTCGCACAAAACTGGGGTTTAGTAGAGTTAGAAGTGGCACAGTTCGAAAGCTCTGTCTTCTGCTCACTTGTGAAAGTCAGCGGCACAATCAGCAGTTGGTCTTCTGTGCGCACTGCTCTGTGCACCACCAGACTTCTGTCCTTTCTTGCTATGCACTTCTCCCTTTTCACAGTCCAAACTCCCCCCATATGAGTTTCCACTGGACCTCAGCTTTGTGCAGCTCCTCTGGGTCTCTTTCCTCCTAGTTGTGGAATTTCCACTCAGCCAGCTTTCCTGTGGTTCTGGATGATGTCCATTCTGTCTTTGAATTGTACATAATTTTGAAATTGTTGTGCGAGGCAGCAGTGTAGTTGTTTACCTATGCTCCCATCTTAGATTCTCCCCCAAATTTTCCTCTTTTAAATATTGAATGACAACTGTAATTTTTAAAGTTTTTTAATTAAAATACTAAAAAATAAGATATGTAGCCTGGGTATTCTAATTATGCATTTTACATTTCAAAAATAATAAAGTTCAAAGATTGTTGTACTAAATAATTGTTTTAATCCTTTAACATGTAATATCAACTCATGAATTATAACTTTATTACAGTAAAATATAATGTGCTAACTTCTTCAGTTATAATGAATGAAAATTAAAATTTTTCCTCTTTTTGAATCTGGAAAATACCAATAATCCTTCATGTCAGTGAAAAGTAATATTTCAGATGTCATGAGATAGGGTGTATTTCCTATTTCACTTTACAGCAGCGATTTTCAACCTTTTTCATCTCATGGCACATATAAATAATCACTAAAATTTTGTGGCTCATCAAAAAATATATTATAGAACTTTTTGCCAATCTGACAAAAATAATAGGTGTAATTTTTTTTCATCACATCAATGGTTATTGTGTTGGAAGTTGTCATTTTTTTTTCCATTTGACAATCTGAGGAAAAAGAGATCAGTGCTCCTGACAAAATAGTCAGATATTGTACGTTTTAAAAATTCTTGTGGCGCACCCATTGAAAATTGCAGCATTATATTTTTGAATGCTTGGAAATGTTAGCACTTAGCACCAACTTTGTTTACAGGCAGTACACAGAAATTGCTTGATGTATTCAGCATATACTAGTTGTGTTTAGCACATACCGAAATGACAGAACTGCTTTTTCACAGGCTTTATGGAAATCAAGTCAAAAGCTTCACACCTTTGGTGTCACCCCTCTCCTTCCCACAATATTCATCAGGGAGAAGGAACATTGCATAGATGAGGTTATCTTCTACTAGTCATTTTGTTCTTGCTATCTTTCTTTTTCTCTTGCAGTCCATTATGAGACACTAATTTTTAGGTTTAGTTTAAGTTTAAGAAGTTATTCAAGGCAGCACAAACCACACTGACTGGAAATTTTTCCTGTAATAATTTGAATGAGTCCTGTCTGTTGACTTCCAAAATAGTAAAATCTTAATTTCTGAGTATAATCATCTCTAGAGATATATATTTTTATTCCTCCCTCCCTCTCTCTTTTGCTCTACCCTTTCTTTCTTCTATACTTTTTTCCTTCCACAAACACTTAGTGATAAATATGAAAAGCATGATTCAATACAGTAAAATATTCTACAATGTACTACATAATAGCAGCTTTCAATCCTGTAAGAAATGTGATGCTTATACATAATAAATAATAAAGGATATTTTGTATGTAGAACAGTGTTTTCCAAAGTGCAGGTTATGATGCATTTAAAGACTAGTGCATAACCTGACGCATTTAAAGTCATATCTCCTTCTATCCCCATACATTCAACTTTGAGTGGCGAGCACACAATGTGTTAGCAGATGATGTATCATAGAATTATACACTTGAATCCTATATAATTTTTATCCAATGTCACCTAATACATTTAATTAAAAAACAACAAAATCTGTTTAGTGGATTATAGTCAAAGCTTTTACCAAATGAAAGAGAAAAGGGACAATATTAGGTGATATTACAATTAACTTCATGAAACTTTTCTTTTGGTGTATGTATGTGTGTGTAAATTTAAGTGAAATATGGGTCATGCAAAACATATTCCTTACTGTGATTCCTGCTAAAAAAATTGAAAGGTACTGCACAAAATATTGGGCAAGCATTTATAAGATAAAAGATGACCACTCTGCTGGCATGAACAAAGAATGCTTCATTTAAGAATTAACATAAGAGATGGAGTTTCAAGCATGTTACACAGGAAGAGGAGAGGACATGAGCATAGGTCTGGAGTGGGGAACTGAGAAGTAATTGAGAAGACCTCAAACAGTTCTGTTTGGTTGGATTGCAATACCCTAGTAAAGGATAGAGTGGATGTTTGGTAAAATTCTGGAAGCCAGATTTTAGAGAATCTTGAATGTCAAGCCAGGGACTCCGGACATTATCAACATATCAGTAGGGAATTTTGGAAAATGAGCAAACATAAATTGTTCTGTAGAAAAAGTGATGAGGAAATGGTATGGCAGAGAATGAGAAGACACCAGTGGAACTGAGTGGAATGTCCCCATTTTTATGTTAGCAATCTCCTCTGCCCTCCTGAAGTTGGCAGGTGATATCAATGAGTTCCCACCCATGAAATCACTTGAGGCAAATTACAAGGAGGCAAATTTCTAACCACTGATAAGGTAAAACAGAGCTGTTTTGTGAGACTTTGCTTCCTCAGCATCCTTCCACACATTTGGCCACTGATTTCCTTGAGTAACCCTTACTTCATTAATCCTCAGAATTAACATCTCTATTATTAGTTTTTCAGTTTGTTCAACAGAGAGTATGTCCTCTTTTGGCAAGGACTGACAACTCCTAAAAATATTGAGTGAACCAGGTAAGCTAGGTTCAATGTGATCTCTTTCTGCAGATTATCTCATTTAATCCTAACAAAGGCAGTGCAGTACTCATACTGTTATGAGCATCGTTTTACAGATTAGGGCCCTGAAGCTCAAAGAGGCTAAGCAGCTTGCTCACATTACACAGGGGGAAGTAGTACAGTCGAAATTTTAATTCAGACAGCATTAACTTCAGAGAAGATACCCTTCACCACCACACATCTTTGCCGTGGGAAGGTGGCTCTCTGCAAAGTCATATACCCCAACTCCACCTGCTCTTTGCCTTTGATAAAATATGATAGTAAAAAGGAGGAAATGACTAGACAGTGTTTCACCTTTATGTACCTAGAATGAGAAAACAGATAAAATGACTCGCCATTTTTTTCCTTAAAAATAACAAACATTCATTCTTTCAAATACGCATACATACACACACGTATTAAACTTATTGCTTTAAAGGAAATTTCCAATCTGGTAAAACTATATTTGGAAAATAAAAATAGTGATTAACTCAGTTTAAAAATCAGCAGATAGAAACTTTTTCTTATTGTACAGTGGATAAGAATTATTCCCATTAATTACCACTGTTGAAGGTTTTATTGGCCATGATGCAAGAAGCAGTTATAATTATACTGTGTTTATTGTCTAGTAAAGTTTCTCCTAGGCTTGATTTGATGTCATCAGAAACTATTTAAGAAAATTATTTATTCTGAAGTATTTTATCTTCATAGGACGTGGTGAAGGAGCATGTTCCTTCTCTATCTCCAAGATGATTAAAGGTAAATTTAACAAGACCCATGCTTTGCTTAGGCCAAGGACTTTGCTTGGGCCAAATCAGATAGTGTTGCTCCTGGGAAGTTGTAAGAGAAACAGATGGCATTTTCTCCTGATTCCATCCTATGTCCATATACCCAGACAGAGGGAACACAGGTACACCATGCCACTAGTTTCCTTTGCTAAAGGACAAAGCATTGTTGGGATTTTAATCAAATGACTATTTTAATTATATAGAAATTATAAGATAGATTTATGCTAAGGTATTTATATAGATCCTAAATAATCTTCCATTCTCTGAAGTTCAAGGTAGAGAATTCCCCAGTGTTCATATATAACACCGTCTGAGATCTTTCTTGTAACCCTTTGAGAATTCAACTTATTGCTGGAAACCAAGTGTCATATCTTCAAAGGGCCAAGTCATCTACCCTAATTTTGCTAGGTAACTCACAAATAGTCTCTAAAAGTTAGAATTCCATTTATCCTTATAATGAGCAGCTATTTCTCCAGTTATCTGTTCCCTTACTAAGTCCATGTCTAAAGGCCTCTGGAAATTCACTACTAAAGATAATAGATCTTGCTTCTTTTAGGTCATGAACACTGAATGACTAAGTTAGGTTTCTAGAACTTGAAACCTGGCAAGAACATTTTGTTATCCTACTGTAATATAATTTCTACATATTATGGCTTAGACAATATATGAGTTTAAGGTAGTTTCAAAAGATTATCACCCCAATAAAATTGTTCCCCTGATCCCCAGTTCAGCATTCTCTTATGCAATTTAGAAAGTTCTGTGTTTGTTTCTCATTCTACTACTAGAGGCCAGATGCATGACATTCATGCACTGGGGTCAGAGTGTCCCTCAGTCCAGCCTGCACCCTCTCAAAGTTCAAGACCTGGCAGGCGGATATCCCCCAAGGGGTCCTTAGTGCTGTTGAGGAGGTGGGGAGGGTCCCACCACCGCTGCTGTACTTGCCAGCTTTGAGCCCAGCTTTTGGCTGAGTATCTGCCCCCTGGTGGTCAATGTGCATCATAGTGATCAGTCATTCTGCTGTTGGGTCAATTTGCATATTAGGGTTTTATTATATAGGAGATGGACATGTGAAATGCACCCTTGAAGGAGGCAGTGTTGAAGTTTCTCCTGAACTATCTCTGAAAAATGTTTACTTTGCATTTTTAATTATAAACAAACATTTTGTAAGAGTTAAATTCTTTAAGGAAATAGAAGAATGATTTCTTTAGAAATATGTAATTATAATATGTTAAAATCCTAATTACTAAATAATCTCATAAACCATCAAAGTACCATTATTAGGTAATATAATTTCTAACCTAGAACAACCAGTCTATAAAATTTCAGATAAAATAGGTAATTCTACATTTCAATAGCTTATTATGTAACTAACTGATATTATACTGTCACCTCCTATATTATATGTCAAGCATTCAGAAATTTTACATAGATTTTATCATGAAATAAAGTAATTGCCAACTGTTTAGTTTTGTAGCCTCATATATATCACAGTGTATAATGAATATGAATCCACTCTTAAGTTTACATGTGATAGCACTGCATAAATCAGAATATTATAAGTAGCAGAAGTGTCTCTTTTCATAACAATTTGTCAGTAGTTAACATCATTATAATAATTTTTTCTCAAGAGGTACCTTTTATCTTCTTTATTAGTAAATGATCATTAGTGAACTTTAAGTTGAAAATTTTAACTTTCTCTCACACATTAAAAATGAATATTAAGCCTGTTCTGTGTGGCTTAGTAGTTGAGCATTGACCTATGAATCAAGGTTCGACTCCTGGTCAGGGCACATGCCCAGATTGTAGGCTCAATCCCCAGTGTGAGGCATGCAGGAGGCAGCCAATCAATGATTCTCTCTCATCATTGATGTTTATATCTCTCTCTCCCTCCCATTTCCTATTTATGAAATCAGTAAAATATATTATAATGTATATTAAAAACAAAAATGTAATATATGTCAAATGTATGCATAAAATTAAACTATATTTAAATTAATTAAATAAAATATGACACCATTTCTCATATTCCCACCAAAACAGAGCCTTCAAGAAAAATAAGGCACCAACTCTTTGATAAATAGTTTTAGAATAACACACATTTATGCTAATGAGATCCTTTTCAACATAGCAAAGGTTCACATTGTTTCACTGCTAACCAAGTACAATGCAGTTAATTTTTCTCAATTAAAAGAAAAAAACACACAATTACTATGGGCGGATGTATCCTTAATGATTTCTTCTATCTGCATCAATTTAAAACTTTATAATCCTCTATAAAATGTATAAGTAGTTTAGCTCAATTAATTTTCATAAAGTAAAATATGTGTTTTAGATTTTATTTTCATATTTGAGCTATATATATACACACACATATAAAACATTTATATACATACATATATGAAATATATGATTATACTAAGGTGTCATACAAAATGGTGCTATAAATTAATATTATACATAGCTTGTTCTGCATGATATTGAGTAAAATCAGAGTAAGGTGATGTCTCTGAGTCTAGAACAATAAAATCATTTTCTTGCAGGAAGAGATTCAAGAGGAATCAAATAATTGAGGACAACAAGGAAAAAATGTCTCTTGGGAAAAAAAGAAGAAAAGTATGTTCAAGTAGAAGGGAAAGTCACTAGGTCAAATAAAATACAGGCTGTATTATATAAGGCCTGTAAGGGGACACTGATATTAGACACTATGAGCAGAATCTTTTGGAAGAGGTAAATGGAAAAAAATCCCACTTTCAATGAAAACATCAGAGCTCGTGGCAACTCTTGAAGAGAATTTAAAATATGAAGTAGATTTGCAATTAAGGCTAACAACGTCCTGCAGCAAGCAGAAAAAATTTGAGTGCTTACAGTTTCTAGGTGGGAAAAAAAGTAAGAAGGAAATCTCATTTTTCACAGGAGGAAAATATTCAGATCAGTAGGAGAAAGCTGTGCCCGATACAGGAATCTCTTCAGGTTGCCAGCCATCTGTGATGTGTGTAGGGAGCGCCAAGCTTAGCAGGCTCCGAGCATGCACAGGTGTCTCAGCCACCTGGCCCCTCTGGGGGAGAACAGGAAGGCAACATTACATTGGCGAGCTGCTTAAACAGAAAACAACAATAGCTGCAAAATGGACCTGAAAATCTGAGGTGTTTTGCTGACAAATGGACGGAGATGTACAAGGCAAACAAATGCCTCCCCTCACCCAGGTGTTAGGTTGGAAACTGTAGGGCAATGCAATTAGTTTTCCTTCACAAAATAAATTATGATTCTTTAAAAATCATGTTCCATAATATGATGTTTTTAAATTGTGGACACTATGAGAAAGGATTTTTGTCTATTGTACCAAGTTTGGTTGAAGATTTTTGACTCCGTGATATAAAAAGGCAAAGGTTACATTTAACATTTATAGGGGTGGGAGTAAGAGGGAAAAGGAGCAACCTGGCCATACTACTGGGCTCCTAGACAATTGTCCCAGGATCCCCTCCACCATGCTATGCTCTGTGGTTCTGCAGGTCCAACACATCTTCAAAAAAAAAATGATGTTTAGGCTTTGCAAGTTCTTGTATGCTCTTGTATGCCCCAGCAATATTTACAAGCAAATCTCTTGAGCCTATTTCATGACTTCAGGAATGGGATTTATTTGTGTGCCCTCTCTGTCCTGAAAGAAACAGTGCTGCTCTCTCTCTTTTCCAGACTCAGTTAGAGGCAGCAATAATACAGGAAAGTATAAACCCATTATCTCTGTAGTGGCATCTCCAGCTTTCCTCTGAACTCAGAATGCAGCCCTTTGAAGGCTTGAGTCTTAGCTACATTCTCTTCAGCATTTCTTCAGAAATGGGGATAGTGTCACTAGACACTTGTAGCAACAGATCATGATAGTTTAGAATAGTGACTTTCATACCTGAAACGCCACGATGGGAAGTAGAAGGAAGACCAAGACCTGGTAATTCTGATATTAGCTAACTAATAAATATGAGTGAGCCACTTTATCACTCTCAGTTTCCTCTCTACAAGAAGTGGCTGCTGAACAATGTTTTTTCAACTGTAAGATTGTATCACCTCTAACATTAATTATAATGTAAATATTTATTATGGCAAAAAATTAAGTATATGTTGCATTTCTACAAACCAAAAGGAGGCTTGTACTTTAACAGTTTTACACAATGGCTTTTTGGAAATATTAACTTGTTACCTGGGAGAAATCTGAGCCCTGAAGGGAATTCCATGTTTTTAAGGACAAAAAATATCTACATACATTTGGAATCTGATAATGTTACCTGGACTGAGTGAGTTTTCCTTTAGAGTGCTGGTCTACCTACAACCAGAGAAAATGTGAGAGAAACAGTTTGAAATAGACATTTGGAATACTTCATTTTAGAATTTTCTTGTCAACATAGGACCAAGTGTAATAAGGTAAAGTATTTTGTATAGGTAAGGTAATTCCTATATGAACAGATAAGAGCTCATATCCAATAAGCTAATCAATTCCCCCAACCAATGTGTATATGTGTGTGTTCATGTCTATATGGAATTAAGAACAAATGAATTTTTTCTAAAATTAGTCTACAATTTTGCATTTGGAGCTAGAAAGTGATATTTGACTAAATTAGAGATACCTTATTTATCACTAATCTACTATTATTTTGTCTTCTCTAAATATAAAGAAAAACTCTCTAGTTGATTTAAAATGTTACTTAATTTGTGTAAGTTGAAGGACTGTACTATTAGTTAAAAAAGGTTAAAATAAAAGGACAAAAAAGCCATTTCTACCTTTTGAAAATTCAAAGATAATCATTTGTTGCCCTGAAAAGTTATTTAAAGAGACAAAACATTTTAAATGATAGATATTGCTAGAACACAAGTATGTGTAACAATAATTAAGCTCTGATGTTATAATTTCTACATTTCTACAAACCAAGAAGAGGGTTATGCTTTAGCAGTCTTACACAATGGCTTTATGGAGACATGAACTTGTAACCTGGGAGAAATCTTTCATGTTCTTTTCCTCTACATTGACTAGAGTCTTTGAACTACAATGTCATGTTTGAGGTGGCAGTATTGCTATGCTATTATTTAGTACTCTGATGACCTTAGAGAACATTTTTTATAATATTGCTAATTGTTATGAAAGTGAATATAACTTATTAAGCTATGGAAAGTATTGAAAGGAAAAAAATTGATCATCAGTAGTGTCTCCTGTTTTTGGTTGACCAACCAGTTTATCCATCAGGAATTATTAAATATATCAAAACATAGCCTCTTAGCTCAAAGTTTTGTCTTATCATGTTCATCAATAGAACATTAATGTGCAACATTTTACTAAAAACTTTAAAGTATAAAGGTCAATGATATTTTAATATCAAATGATTCAGAGAAAACTTAAGAAAGGCTTTTTAAGGTACAACATCCTTCATGTTCTTATCACTTTATTGGTTACTTGTCCTATATTTAAGGGCAACATTGCAGAAAAGTGTTTACCTTTTTAGTTTTAGGATAAAGTAGCAGTGAAATGATAAATATATTATTCTTTGGTCTCACTTTTATAGCAAAATCATTAATTACCCCAATCACAATAAAAGCTATTTTACCCTGTTATTTTTTTTGCATTTTTATTTTTTAACACATACACTCACACACACACACCCTATCTAATAAAAGAGTAATATGCAAATTGACCATCACTCCAACACACAGTATGGCTGTCCCCATGTGGTCAAAGATGGCTGCCCCCATGTGGACACAAGATGGCTGCCACATGATGGCCAGCAGGGGAGGACTGTGGAGGGGTTATAAAGCCCACAGGGGAAGGCAGTTAGGGGTGACCAGGCCAGCAGAGGAGGGAAGTTGGAAGCAACTGCGTCTGCAGGGAAGGGCAGTTGGGGAGAACCAGGCCTATAGGGGACAGCAGTTAGGGCTGACCAGGCCTGCAGGGGCGGGCAGTTATGGGCAAATAGACTGGCAGGGGAGTAGTTGGGCATCAATCTAGTTGGCAGGAGAGTGGTTAGGGGTTATCAGGCTCATAGGCAGAAGCGTTTAAAAGCAATCAGGAAGGCAGGCAGTTGAGCAGTTGGGAGCCAGCAGTCCTGGATTGTGAGAGGGATCCCAGATTGGAGAGGATGCAATCTGGGCTGAGAAACACACCCCTGTGCACAAATTTCATGCACTGGGCCTGTAGCGAGAGAGAGAGAGAGAGAGAGAGTGTGTGTGTGTGTGTGTGTGTGTGTGTGTGTGTATTTCCATGTGAATTCAGAAAATTCCCTAATTGAAGATAATCTGTGAGCAAGGATTAAATCATGGGCAGTGTGGTATAGGAAGTGCAGGGCTCTGAGGCCATGTCACCCAGTTTGAGTTCAGGCTCTAACACCAGCCGTATGACTTTATGCAAATTGCTTCAACTCTTTAGCTTCAGTTTTCAATATTATAGAAACCTACCCTATAGGGTTTTGGCACAAATCAAAATATTAATGTATATAAAAAGATGAGAGGTGCAGCTAATATCTGGGTTGTACTTGAATTTATCCTAATTAAAAACCAATAGATACATTTATGTTACTTGCTTATACTATCTCTCAATGCTTGTTTAATTTCTTACAGGGCCATGTGCAATGCAGTAAGTAGACTCAAGCTAGTAAAGTCTTTCTGAAAAAGACTTAAGTTCCTCCTAAATCATAACTACCATCCATTTATGTCTTAATTTTGACAGTCACTTTGCCAGATTTTATAAATTAGTTTTTTTATTTTCTTTTTCTAATATCTTTATATCATTTTCTTCAAGAAATTTTGATTATAGTGATAGAATGGATAATACAATTGCAGGATAATAAAAAGAAAATTTGAAAGTTGTTTTCATGTACTTGAAGTGAGAGATTTTATATAATATAATGCTATAGGTCCAGTTGCTAAGATGCTGTGGGCATGATACTACTGGAATCTGCAGAGTTTTATCAGGAATTATTAAATAGGTGTTCACAGTCAATATTGTTTGTATAATGAAAAAAATTCCCATATGTGCGCTACTATTTTAAAATATGTATATCTTCCATTGTGATTAATAAAATATAACATTTTAAAAATTGCTAAATATTTAGAAAGATTCTATTTCCAAATATGTGGGTGTTATTATTATCTTCCTAGGAATGGAATTCACAATAAATTCCATGAAAATGAAGTTTATCTTCAGAAAACTGGGGGCTACTCTTTTGTTATTTTGACTGAAAACTTCATCTAACATCACATACTGTGTCAGAATTAGCTATCTGGTCTCAAACATTTTCCTGCACATGGTTAGGGACCCTCTTTAAACAGTGTGACTCATCCTTTTTAATTAGAAACCAGCAAGCAAAGACTTACAGAGCAGGGAGTTTATAAGCCCTTGGGGTTCTGGCATATCCTAGTTCTAAGTGCTTTCTGTGAATCTGTTTCCCCCACAGTCTCTCCACACTGGAGATGGAAAAACTGCTCTGAGCCACATGCCCCAGAGGAGCCCATTATGGATTTATTTACACAAGAACAGAGAAGTCATGGTGTCTACTCTCTGATTTTAGAGACTAGCTTTTATATGGTATGTTTTCCAAATTAAAAAATATTTTGAACATTTCATTAGGATGCCAACAAAGGAATCACGTGTGGTAGGTTAATTAAATCTCATACATTTAAAAGTAGCTCCGCATGTTATAGGACAGATGCAGCAGTCCCTGTAAAAAGAAAGAGCTTGCACCAAATACTGCAACAGATTATTTATTTAATGGTAGGCAACAGACACTTTCCTAAAACATGTTCTCAAAGCCTATTTGGGAAATATATGCTCTGCTGACAGGGCAAAAAAGCAAGAAAACAGAAGCAACAAATAAACTGTATACTTTTACTTCTCAACCAAAGTTTGTCTTATTATTTAAAAGTACTACCCTCTTGCTTGATATCACCCAATTTTAACTAGAGGAATGAACCCACCAAATCCCAAGAACAAATGTTTAGATGTGTTCTTTGTAAAGGTAATTTTGGTATTTAAAAGGATGTCCAGGCTGTAAGAGATGTTAAGAGAAAGAGCTAGAGAGAACTGAATTTTTCTGCCAAGGAAATGGAAATGATTTGGTATTTTATTTTTATTTAGTTTTTTACCCCTGAGGTTGAAAGGGCAGAAGATGTAGGGAACTATGAATAAGAAAAGGCTAAGAAAGAAGGAATTTTAAAAACCAGGAGGGCATATCCCCCATGCAGGAAACAGCTGATCAGATTGAGATGTTACACTGTCATACCAATGTCTCTCTCTCTCCTCTTCCCCCTTCCTTTCTCTCTCTGAAAATTGATAAACATTAAAAAACAAACAAACACATGGATATCTAAAATTCATTCTTAACTTTGTGTCACTCTGATGTAAAGCCTTCCTTCAGTAAAGTCTGTATGTACACACACACTAGGCAGATACCAAAAATTTAGTTAACTGGCTCTTCTGGGCCCCCAAGAAGGAAAGGGGAACTATGTTTTGATTGTTGCCAATGCAAAGTGATATGTTGCAGGATGTCAAATTGATTACAGGATTGGAAGGATGCAGGATGCTGGAAGGAAAGGTAACCCTGGAAATTTATTCTTCCCTCAATCACAAAGGATTTGTTGCAGAAATGTGGGACATTGGTGTTTCCTTTGAGCAGCAAAAAGTCTTCAATCTGAGCATGTATTTATATTACATGATGGCAATATCCAAGTGACTTGTAAGTTATATAAATTTATTTTATTAGTTGATTAAATACCATTTACTGGATGCAGAATTGCTGAGTCACAGTTATGCACTTGCTGAGCAGAGGATAATCATAAATTTTTTCTATAGTAAATTATTCCAGACAGAGTTGGCTATAAATTGTTTGCTTCAGAAATATGGCAAGATAGATAATCTGAAAAATAGATTCTGGAGCTATGAGTAAGCACTTCAGTGCAGCAGCAAAAATTATTGAAACCTGAGATCTTGTTGGTATTAAGCGATAAAGTATTTTCTAAGTATGAAGGTTGCCTTTAAATTACACTTGCCATTTATTTGTAAACTTATTTTTTTCTTGTTTATAAGATGAATTCTGGTCAGAACAATTAAATTAACTTGCCTAACAGAGTAGCAGAGATAGTAAGAGAAATAAGTAGATATAATCTCACTATTATCAATATAGAATTAGTTTCATTTATTCAGAAAGTCTAAGAAATATGGTGCATAATTAAACATTTTTATTAGTTTAGAATCATTACTTAAGATATACCAGAATGATAAATTAAAACAATTAGAATTGAATATTAGGGTAGCATTAACATTTCTATATATCTTCTACTATGAATGCTGTACTTGACAATATGCCCTTATTAAATATTTATTAAATTGTAAATATAAATAATTGTTTTCTGACTATCCAGAATACTAAAAATATTATAATTGCTCTACCATTTTAAATAGAATTACTAATGGCTAGGAAGTAAATCTTGGGTTAAATTTATACTGAACATATGATCTGTTGAAATAAAAATTTTGGTTAAAATTTATTGGTAATTCATTATACTTTACATTTTATTACTATTTATAAACACATGTCTGCTCTTTTGTGACTTCAACAGTGTTGAATGCTTGATAAATTTTATTTATGATTCTTTTTCCTGATATAGAAAACTCTGGGAAGAATTTGTAGGAAGAATATGTTTTTGACATTTTTTTTTATATCTCATGAATCTGAGCATTACATATGAATCTGAGCACTTCATATTCCCCTGAGTGATAAAGGTTGAAATAAAATGTATTTGTTAAGTTTAGAAGAGTCACTTAACAACTATTAAAGTGTCCTCAAAACTCTTGTCCATTTTGCAGCCTACTAGTGAGAAAAAAAGAGTTGACAAAAGGAAATGCCAAATTTAGCTGTAGCTGCCTCCTATGGTTTAATCTCCAGGAAAGTATGTCCACAATTTAATTCCTTACTGTAGTACTTTTAAGTTTTTCATATATTTATCTACTACTAGTTCCTTACTCTTATTCTTAAAAGAGAAAGTTTTAAAAATTAAATTTAGTTTTAAAAAATAAATATAATACTCTTGCCCTGGCCTGTGTGGCTCAGTGGTCACAAGTTCAATTCCCAGTCAAGGGCAAGCACCCTGGATTGCAGTTCAATCCTCAGCCCTGGTTGGAGCAAGTGAAGGAGGCAACCAATCAATATGGGTGAGCATAAAAAAAAAAGGAAGAAGAATCTCACAAAAAGAGAATAAGGTCACTCATAATTAATCAAAATAACCACAAGAGTAAGTACTATGAAAAAGTCACTTTTCATATAGATACTGCTAACTGTGATGGTTCCATGCTTGGATCCTGCACTCCCTATGTTGACAAGTGAAATAAATGGGTATAAGGCATAAATAAAGATATAAAAATACCAAATATACACTTAGATAGGAGTATAATAATGATTTGCATCAAAGTTATTTAATTGTGGCCACATGTTCAGTTACAGTCAGTCATGGTCCAAAATGTTAAATAAAAAATTCCAGAAATAAACAATTCTGGAGTTGTGAATTGCACACCCTTCTGTGTAGCATGAAATCTCATGCTATTAGCCTTCCTGTCCATATTGTGAATCATTTCTTTGTCTAGTGTCTCTATGCTGCATGCACTCCCTGTCCATTAGTTGCTTCATAGAGTTCTCATTATCAGATTGACTGTCACAGCATCGCAATGCTTGTGTTCAAGAAGCCCTTATCTACAAGAGAAAGATGCAAATTGACCATACCTTCAGGACATCCACCAGCCAATCAGGAATGAATATGCAAATTAACAAAAAAAGATGATGGGTTAATTTGCATATGCAGGCACCGAGTGGCCAGGGGCAGAGTGGGACACTTGCATCCTCGCCATGGTGACAACACAGGCATTCTGCACTGCCCCCGCCTCTCAGGGCCTCTGGGCAGGGTTGGAAGGCGGGGCCGAAGCAGAAAAAGGCAGCTCCAAAGCTGGAGAGGAAAGATGATGCTGGCAGCCAAAGAAAGGAAGGCCCATTCTTGCACGAATCTTCATGCATTGGGCTTCTAGTTTTATTTATAATGGTCTCAAAATTAGTAGGGATGCTGGCAATTTGAATAAGCCAAAGAAAAGCCATAAAATGCTTTAAGTGAAAAATTGCAAGTTCAGTATAAGATGTGGTCTAGGCATCCAATGGAAGTCTTGGAATTATTGCCCATAGATAAGAGGGTACTACTGTGCAAAGCAGAAGACATAAGGACTACAATAATCTAGTTAGGCTTGAGTAAGGCTTTTGCTTTTGACAGTACAAACTAAATTATAAGCCAAAACGGAGAAAGGTAATTTGGGGGGAAAAAATAGAGCAATATAGCAAACAGATCTAAGCTTTACCTTAAAAAAAAATCCAAATCAGGTTTTTAAAGGACAATATGTTGAACTGCATTTTTAGTATTTCTGATAATAGTAAAGAAGATGACAATATCAAAATAATTAGATAAATTATTGTTCACTTACAGGATAAAGTTCAGTAGACATAAATATAAACAAAAGAGCAAAAGCAAAAAATATGCAAAGTTAGTAAAACAGTATAAAAGATAAATACATGATAAAAAAGATATAAAGCCAAAGGAAGCCTTAAGCAAGAAATAATCAATATTCTATCTTAAAATTCTACTTGCAATGATACAGTAGTGATGACATTATGCTTTATAACTAAAAAGTAAGCATTGTTAACTGTTCAATGTGGTTAGATTTTTATTACACCATGAATTCAATTTTTATGTCTATGCTTTATGCAAGTAGGGGCAAAGTTGTCAAAGAAGATAAAGTAATGTGAGTAAAAATACAAACTGGATTTCAGGAGGAAAAGAAAAAAGAGTTGGAATAATTTACTGTTTAACCTGAGGAAACCATGTCTAAAATTAAATTCAATCCTTCCCAATTTTAAGTTTCTCTAATATCATTTACCTCTCTATTTTCATTTCCCAATACATGAAAGAAAGTGAAAATGATTTTACCTTACGATTTTTGATATTTCACTAGATGAAAAAATCAGTAATTATTTCTTAATATTCAGAGAAAATAAGTAGGCAAATATAGTTAATTAACAAATTAATTCTCCTGTAAGCACATCAAGAAATACAAATGATACCTATAAGCCAGATTCATTCCTAAAATATATCTTCTGTAAAAATAACACAATAACTTCCATAATAATTATGTGTAACTTTTAAAATTATCTGTTGGGAGAATAGAAAAAAACTATATTGCTTATAAAATATATTACTATTATTGTCATAATATTACAAAAATGATGATAATTCAACATTCTAATTCTATCTATACCAGTTTTTCAATGATAAATGAAAAGTCTGAACTTAAAGAATTCAATGGCAAGGCATTGCCAGCCATGAGTCCTCGAAGTCAGCCATTAGTGTCCTGGGACAAACTCACACATTAACCAGTGCATATCAAATTAAATGTGATGAAGGCCTTTGGCTGCTAAAATTCCAGGTAGTAACATCTTAGAGAAAGCTATCACAATACAAGAGACAAACTTGAATAGAGGCAGGTCTTACATGAAAGGCTTCTTACTCTGAATAAGAGTGAATGCCACCTAAGAGAATAGCAGAATGAGATTGAGAGGAAATTGGTAACAGCTAAAAGAAAGCTTAAAAGTGTCCAGTAGGTCTTCCCTTTTTATAGGAGATAAAGAATTTGCAATAGTTTATGATAAATGACAATAGAGATTTGTTTGCTAAAAAGAGATTTTTGTGTCACAAAATGCTTCAGAAGGTTGCTGACATTTTCTCCATAGCTTACTTTTATTGGTGTTTTTTAAGATTTTCTGACTAAATATATTCTGCCTCTGTTGTGTACTAGTCATTCTTAAAACCTTGACAAATTTTATTTTATCATTTTCACTCAGTAAGACAGTTTATTTCCCTTTTAATAGATCTCAACTTCATTTTTTAGTTTTCTTATGTTTGTATCTTCATTTTATTTATTTTTCCCAGCTTTTGTTACAATATAAAAGGTAATATCAATAGAAAAGCATACAAATATGAATATACATATAATGCCTAAATAATAGCCAGAATTTGATATAATTATGACCCAGTTTAAGAAATAGAATATTACCAGCCATTCAGAAGCTCCTTGGAAATGTTCTGTGAGTTAAATCCCTCTGCCACTACTAGAGATTACCCATAGCTGATCTAATTTATGGTAATGTTTTTTTTAAAGCAGTGATTTTCAACTAGTGTGTTGCAAGAATTTTTAAAACATGCAATGCCTGACTAGTTAGTCACAGTCACTGACCTCTTTTCCCTTAGATTGTCAAATGAAACAAACAAACAAACAAACAAAAAACAACAGCCAACATAATAGCCATCTGATATGAATGAATTGAAATTATACCTACTTTTTTCCAGATCAGCAAAAATATAATTTTTTGTGTGCCTCAGAATTTTAGAAGTTTATTTGTACTATGAGATGAAAAGGGTTGAAATTGCTGCTTTATAAATTTTCTATCTATGTGCACATCTCAATATAATCAAACTTAGATTTACTGCTTTTAACTTAATGCAAAAGAAAATATATTGTAGTTTTTGTATTTTGTTAATTACTGTATTTTAATTTTTTTTATTTTGTTGATTAAAGCTCCAGTCTGTTCACTATCACTGTATACAGTTAATAAATGAATAAACCATAACTTGCTTATTAATTTGCAATCTAGACATTTGAGCTATCACTAATTTTTGTATATTATGAAAATATTGCTATAAACATACACATATATCTAATGTACAAGTGAAGTACCTATTTAAGTGAAGTACCTGCCTTTTTTTTTTTTGATTGGGTTGTTTTTATTTTCCTTACTGATGTGTAGTTTTTCTATATATTTCTAGATGAGGTGTTTTTTTGTCCATTATATCTATGTCCAATATTTTCTCCCATTTTGTGGTTTTCTTTTAACTTTTTCTACTGTGTCTTTTAATAGAGTAATTCCCAAATGATAGAATATATATCTTTTCTTTTATGGTTAGTGATTTTGTATATTTTTCTACAACGAAGTAATAAGAATACTTTCCTATATTTTGTTCTTAATGTTTTAAAGTTTACATCTTAGGAAATGATTCACCTGAATTGGCTATTTGAAGTGTCATGAAGGAATCCCATATAATTTTTCCCCAATGGCTATCTGATTGTGCCAGTAGCATTTGTTAAAAAGGTCAATGCTTTCTCACTGCTCTGTGGTGCCATCTTTGTTTTACATCAAAGATCCATATTATATCTACTGAGCTACCTAACATAAATGCTATTATTGTCTAATGTGTTTAATGTGTATCAAGTTGACAATTTTTATTACTACATCTTTAATATAGGTCTTGATAACTGGTAGAGCAAGTTCTCCTTTCTTGCATTTCTCCTTCAAGAATTACTAACACTTTCTTGCCTTTATGCATTTCTTTTTTTCTTCCCATAAATATATGTTTATTGTTGAAAGTATTACAAATGTCCTCTTTTTCTCCCCTATTGACCACCTCTTCCCTATCCATCCCCCTTCCCAGGCCTTTACCACGTTATTATCTCTGTCCATAGGTTAGGCATATAAGCATATAAATTCTTTGGTTAATCTCTTCCTCCTCCCTTTTCCTCTGAGATTTGGCAATCTGTGGCATACTTCCATGTCTCTGGATCAATTTTGTTTATTGGCTAATTTAGTTCATTAGGTTCTACATATGAGTAAGATCATTGGTATTTGTCTTTCTTGACTGGCTTATTTCGCTTAGCATAATAATTCTCCGTGTCCCTCAATGCCATTTGAAAGGGTAAGAGATTCTTCTTTTTTATAGGTGCATAGTATTCCATTGTATAATTGTACAATTACACAATGCTTTTTATCCACTCATCTACTGATGAGTCCTTTGGCTGTTTCCAGATTTAGCTACTATAAATTGCACTGCTATGAACATAGAGGTGCATATATTCTTTCTTATTGGTGTTTCAGGCATCATAGGTTATATTCCTAGAAGTGGGATCACTGGGTCAAATGACAATTTAATTTTTAATTTTTTGAGGAAAGTCCATACTATTTTCCATAGTAGTTGTACTAGTCCATATTCTCACCAGCAGTGTACTAGGATTCCTTTTATTCTACAGCCTCACCAGCCCTTGCCCTTTGTTGATTTGTTGATGGTAGCTATTTTGGCAGGTGTGAGGTGCTACCTCATTGTTATTTAAATTTGTATCTCTCTAATAATTAGTGATGTTGAGCATATTTTCATGTATCTCTTGGCCAACTGTATGTTCTCTTTAGAGAAGTGTCTATTTAGGTCTTCTGCCCATTATTTAATTGGATGGTTTGTTGTTGTTGTTGTTGTTGTTTTTGTTGAGTTATATGAGTACTTTGTATATTTTGGAAATGAACTCTTTTTTTTAATATATATTTTATTGATTTTTTTACAGAGAAGAAGGGAGTTAGATAGAGAGTTAGAAACATCAATGAGAGAGAAACATTGATTAGCTGCCTCCTGCACATCCCCCGTTGGTGATGTGCCTGCAACCATGGTACATGCCCTTGGCTGGAATCGAACCCGGGACCCCTCAGTACACAGGCTGACACTCTACCTGCTGAGCCAAACCAGTCAGGCGGAAATGAACTCTTTATCAGATGTATCATTGGCAATTATGTTCTCCCATATAGCGGGTTCCCTTTCCATTTTGATGCTGATTTCCTCTGCTGTGCAGAAGCTCTTTTATTTATTTATTTAGTTGAAAGTAGTATATATGCTTCCTCTTTCCCCCATTGACTCCTTCTAACTTACCCCATAACCCATCCCAGGCTTTCACATACCTAATGTCTGTGTCCATGGATTATGCATATAGCATACAAGTCCTTTGGTTGATCTCTTCCCACCCATCACCCAACCTCACCTTCCCTCTGATATTTGACAGTCTGTCTCATTTTTCTATGTCTTTGAATTTATGCAGCATTAAAAAAAGGCTCTCTTACCCATTGAGACAGCCTAACTGAACCTGAAGAGAGTATTATGCCAAGTGAAATAAGCCAATCAGAGAAAGACAAGCATCACATTATCTCACTCATATGTGGAATCTAATAATAAACAAAATAAATACCCAGATCTCCAGTAAAACCAAACCAAACTAAATACTAGAAGTTTTACTGCATATCTAGCTCAAATACATAATATCACAGCTTTTTCATTTTCTTTTATATTCACAAATTATGTATTAATGCTAGTTATTTAATCCTCCCTATCTTCTCAAACTCCCTTGACTCTTAACAGTTGGTTCCCTAAGAACCAGAATAAATTGTTTAGAGTGTCAAAAACATCCTGACCCCACTTGAATCATTGATGGAAATACTTCCTAATCAAATACTAGTACTCAATTATTCAAAGTCGCTAATTTTCTGGAGAACTTTATAGGGCAGAGGCCCATATTTTTTCAGTGTTAAACAGGAGAGACAGTAATGGTAGAATTGAAATCAGTCAATGAAATCTTATAATGAATAGGGAGTGAAGTGTATATTCTCATGAATACATGGTCCTAAGAGCTGAAATTTAAGCTTGTGTGCCTAGAGAGTTTTGATTCCTTCAACTAATATTTGTCTTGGCGAAATCTAGTTTCCTATTATCCTAATCTAGTATAAGCAAAAAGAAGAAAAAAAGATTACACTGAATTCATATGAAAATTTTCTCTGAAAGCACTAGATTCCAACACTTCCCTTGAAAGATAAACACCTCTTGTTTTTATGGCCAGTCAAAAGGGCTTAAGTGACTAGTCAGTAAACTTAAGTCCAGTCTAGGATCTCTTAGAATGTGTTAATGTACTAATGTGTAAAAATTATCTGTAAGAATTGTTGGAAACAGGTTTTTTTGTTTTGTATTGGTTTGGTTTGGCTTGATTTTACTGAGGATCTGGGGTTCTCTGGGGTTGAGTTCTGGGAAAATATAACAGATATCTTAAGTGATTCTTATGAGTAATAAATACTAAGAGCTACTGGTTTTTGTCACAAAGTTGTGTCAGGTTTTCCTCCTTCGATAATGAGCACAAACACCAGTCTGCCCAATGCCCTGGGCAATGGCAAAAATTCAATGAGATAACTGATCACTGAAAGTGCTTTGAAAATATACAACATCCTGCAAACGAAATGGATGGACAGTTGAAGGGCTGGCAGATTTAAGAAGGAAGAACTCTATTGGGGTCTGGGCATATTAAACTGGCCAGAGAGTCTACGAGGAATACCCCCAAATCATTAGAGGATTAGACTCTCCTCATCTTTCTTTTATATTGTTCTCCCTCTTTTTCATTCTTGATCTTCCCATGAAACCCTATCAGATAAGCTTTCTCTTCAGTTTCATCCTTTTTTTCCAGTCACTATCACTACCTCAATTTTTAAAAATCTTCTTACTTTTCAATCTTTTTCTGGATATCAATGAATTTCTCTCTATGTATCTCTCCATCTTTTTTCTATTCCTCTCTCCACTAAATCTCTCCAATTTATATACAAATAATACCACATGGAAAAATGTCATTTATTAGTATGTACTGTGAGAAATGTCTCTTTGAGGTAGAAGATAGGCCTTTCACATACAAACAGATACTTTCCAACAGTCATATCTGAAAATTCCCCAAAGGAAATAAACATTAGAGAATACAATTGAAATCTTGCTCCTGTGAATATATCTAGGGATAAAAGGATGGAACTGAAGCAAGATATCTTGAGGCAAAATGTACAGAAATTATTGGTTATGATGAGATCATACAGTAAGAACTAGAAGAAAACTTTAGTGTCTTTAGTTAAGACATATTCACTTTGTAGATGGAGAAATTAAAGCCCTGAGCCATTAAAACAATTGCTTAGCTTAGTCACACAGCAAGCTGTGGTAGTTAAATCAAGGGGTCTTGGGTCAGAGGACAGTGCACTCCCCCCCATTGCACAGTGCTGACTTATGACACCAGTCAGAGCTCAGTGAGAATGAAATTTAGATTTTGTTATGTTGCACGAGAGACAGAGAGAGAAAGCAAGAGAGAGAGAGAGAGAGAGAAAGAGAGAGAGAAGGAGAGAATGTTAAAGTAGCCTTTATTTAATGTAATACACTAGTAAATACTATACATATTGTAAGGATTTTGTCTTTGTTTGATAAAGTAAAAACAAAACAAAACGGTTAATACTATGTCACCTGTCCAGAGGGAATTTTGATCATTTATTGGTCAATGAAATTTTGAATACATGGGAATAACTGAATTGCTTCTGGGCATGGTTAGAATAGTTGATTTCTCAAAATGCTGAACCAAAACTTCAGAAGTAGAGAAGTGAAATCTATAATCAACATGTATTTTTGAGTGAATTTCCATAAGTTTATATTCTATTCTATTGGGAGTGAGAATTAGTCTGATCTAAATGATTTAGGATTATCTGATGAATGATGTACAGAATTATAGGATACTGTGTGTGTGTGTGTGTGTGTGTGTGTGTGTGTGTGTGTGTGTGTGTAAACCTCGGGAATGATTCACCACTTGCATTCAGATAATCATGTCATTAGTCATATACCAAAGACAGGATTTTTTACTATTTATACAACAATAAGATGGCAAATGAACTTCACAGAACATGTCAAGTATGTCCAGCCCACCAAGGTAGTATCCCAAACTGATACTCACAACTTCTATACTACATAGGCCAAAGATGAACATAAATATTGCCCTCAAGTTACTGAAAACAAATCCAAACTGCCTTTGGTATTTTCCACTCTGCTGACTTTTGAAGAGACAGAGTTCCTCAAATTAAAGCAAGAGCTAGTTAGCAAGAATTGTCTAAATTTTCAAAGATATTCTCTGGGGGTAAAGAGTGGGGAAATCAATTAAACATTGTCCTTGCTCCAAGGGATTTATATTCAGTTAGATTGAACAAGAGCATAATAACAGTCTTTTAAATGGTTGGGTGCATTATCATTTTTCTTCCTTCTACTTTGAAAACCTATAGAGTTTGAAACTTATTTTTTATAAAATTTGTACCCAACAACTGAGGCTCTCAGAAATAAAAAAAGAAGAAGAAAATAAACAATAATAAAAAAGCTTATTGACTCATATAATTGAATCATCCTAATTCTATTAATGCAATTACTAATAATAAATCTTTAAATTAGTTAATTCTTGCATTAAAAAGGTCAGTCTTACTATTTAAAACTGGATTTGCAGGAAGACAGGTAATGGGGATATGTCTCATAGGATAGAGGAGTTGTCACAATGTCCTTGAGCTGACAAATTCAAGAGTGGACTCTGTACCCTAGAGAGAGTGTCCAAGACTTTGTGTGTTTGTGCCCTTACACCTGCTGAGTGTCCTAGGAGGACAATTTCAAAGTTCATACAAAAAATCATTTCTTTACCCACTTGTTAAAATAAATTCAATGTGTTATACAAATGTTTTTCCTTGTTTTGAGTGTGTGATTTTAATAACTCAAGCATTATTTCAACACGATTGAATGTGTTGGTGATTTGAATGTGTACCAACCATAACAAATATGTAAAGGTACTATTGTGAAAGTGGAATAATGGATTAGCAGTTAAAGGCCCAGCCAATAAGGAAAAATTCTCACATTTATAAAATGCCTTCTAAGTTATCCATTAATTCTGTGAGTTAACTGTTAGCTTGAATATTAACAAATGGTATTTTAATAGTAATTTGTAACTTACCCAACATCTAAAATAGGTTTTCATGTAACACCAATACTATTTCAACAAATATTATTTTCATTTATAGAAAAAAATGGGGCTAAGAAATATTTAGTGTTTTGACCTAGTTCAGCATATTAATAAGCTAGATTCAGAGTTGGTCAGATTAAGACTTAGTTTTTTTTCACTAACATTTTCCAACTATCAGATTAAGCAATGATTAATATTTTAAAATAGGTAATAATATTTGAGACCTTTGATGATTCTCAGAATAAAAAGAGTTCTCATTAAATGCGAACACAATTTTGCTTACTGATTTGAATGATTAGTTTACATGGTAAGTGAAAATTTTACTAACCTGAAAGGTATTGTAGAGATTACACCAGTCTGCATAAGTCAAATTGTGCTTTTATATATTGTGATTAAGAATGTAACTTGGCAATCATCTTCCTAATATCTTGTGTCATTTCATGTGCTGGATTTTCACTTTGTGAGAATTACATTATAATTATTTAAATATTTGCTATTTATGTGTTGAAATCAACTTGGAAATAAATTAATCTAGGGACTGGGACATAGAGGAGAAACCAAGATGGCAGCATAGGTGAACACCTAAACTGCTGCCTCACACAACAATTTCAAAACTACAGCTAAGAGACAGATTGGACACCATCCAGAATCACAGGAAAGCTGGCTGAGTGAAAATTCTACAACTAGAAGACTCAGAGGAGCTGTAAAAAGCTGAGGTACAGAGACATGCTCCTGGACAGGATGGGTGGCGGAGGGTCTGGCTGGCTTCCGCTAGCAGGAGGGAGACAGAAAATCCTGACTGCACTGAACCCCACTTCTGACTGCACTGAACCACAGTTCTAGGTGAGACTCATACGGGGGAGTCTGGACAGTTGTGAAAAGGAAGGAGTGCAGGGAACTTAGAGCAGCTGCAAAAGACTGAAGTCTGGGGGTGTGCAAAAGTGTGCACACAGAGTGCTGACTGCTGACTGTGCTACTGGCTTTCTCTAGTGGGAGGAAAACAGAACCTCCCAACAGCACTGAAATCCAGGTCTGACTACACTGAACCCCAGTTTTGGGTGACACCTTGGAGACCCAGACTCATATGGGTCCCTAGAGTGCATGGAAACTCAGGGGATATGCAAAAGGCAGAGGTCTGGAGGTACATGCACATGCACACAGAGAGGGCTGCAGCAATTACCCAGAGGCACTGAGACCCAAGGACTGCTGTGTAGGGCAGGACTGATGGGAAATCAAGGCTGTCTGCTCAACCCTGAGACTCCACCACATCCAAGCCTAGCACAGAGGCTTCTGCAATCTTGCAAGTCTTTAGGCTGAGTCCAGCACAGAAGTTCTCTGGGTGCAGACACAGCTGATCCTCACAACCAATTGGCTTGGAGGTCAATTCCCCCCAGTGATACCAACAACAATCAAGAATTAACTACAACAAGATAGTCCACAAAGGGATGCACCAAGAGTGTCCACCTCAGGTAACTGGGGAGGCAGAGCCACTGGGTGATATAGGACACCTAGCACACAAAGCTACTCTGCCAACTAGGGAAACAGTGAAATATGTGGAGACAAAGGAACAGATCACAAAAGAAAGAAATGGAGGAAAACAAATGACTGGATATAGAGTTCAAAACCACAGTTATAAGGTTTTTTAAGAATTTTCTAAAAAAGGAAAAAAAAAAGGATAAATTTAGGAACACCCAAGAGGAGATGAAAAAGGACCAACTAGAAATTAAACATACACTGACTGAAATAAAAAATATATATATATATATTATTCAGAGACCTAACAGCAGACTAGAGGAATGCAAGAATCAAGTCAAAGATTTGAAATACAAAGAAGCAAAAAACACTCAACTGGAAAAGAAAAAAGAAAAAAGAATAAAAAAATGTGAAGATAGTGTAAAAAGTCTCTGTGACAACTTCAAGTGTATCAACATCAGAATTATGGGAATGCCAGAAGAAGAGAGAGAGCAAAATACTGAAAACCTATTTGAAGAAATAATGACTGAAAACTTCCCCCACCTTGTGAAAGAAATAGACTTACAAGTCCAGGAAACACACAGAATCCCAAACAAAAGGAATCCAAAGAGGAACACAACAAGACACATCATAATTAAAATACCAAGAGCAAAAGACAAAGAGAGAATATTAAAAAGCAGCAAGAGAAAAACAGTTAATTACCTACAAGGGAATACCTATGGGATTTCTCAACAGAAACTATGCAGGTCAGAAGGAAGTGGCAAGAAATATTCAAAGTGCTGAATAGCCTGAATCTACAACCAAGATTACTCTACACATCTAAGCTATCATTCAGAATTGAAGGTCAGATAAAGAACTTCACAGATAAGAAAAAACTAAAGGAGTTCATTAACACCAAACCAGTATTATATGAAATGCTGAAAGGTATTCTTTAAGAAGAGGAAGAAGAAAACAGTAAAGGTAAAAGTTATGAACAACAAATACACATCTATCAACAAGTGAATCTAAAAATCAAGGGAGTTGAAAATCTGATGAACAGAATAAACTGGGGAATATAATAGAAAGGGAATGGACTGATAATTCTCAGGGGTAAAGGAGTAAGTGGGGTTCGGGACGAGACTGGACAAAAATCGTACACCTATTAATGAGGACAATGGGAGGGAGGTAAGGACAGAGGGTGGAGTGGGAACCAGGTGGATGGGAGCTATGGGAGGAAAAAAGAGGAATAATTGTAATAATCTGAACAATAAAGATGTATTTTTTAAAAAAGGAATGGGATATAATAAACTGTAGGACTAATTCTAAAACTCTGGAAAACTTACTGAGTTACCACATGCCTAACACTATCCTAGGCATTTTATGTACATTACCTCAAGTGATCTTCTCAATATTCCTGAGGTAGGGACTGTACTAGCTCCATTTTACAGCTGAGGAAAATTTATATAACTTTTCTATGAATACACAAATAGTGAGTGACAAAGCTGGGATTTGGCTCCAGAAAAATTACAAATGACACACTAAGTGATTAATTCACTAACAGTTATTTCCACTTTAGTTTTTTCCTTCTCCTCCAAGTCCCATATTAACTGCAGTGATATTAATATTAGAACTCCAAATGAGTGGTAGGTAAAACTCTCCAATGCTTTTCAACCAATCCCCTAAGAATTAATTGAATTCAGAACATTAAGAAAATAGTTCTAACTAAGTAGAAATTCATTCATAGATCTGTTGTCTTAGTGATACTGTTGTAATAAGCTAGTAATTAATAATAGGTAAGGAGCAAAGGCAAGGCTAGATATTATAGGCATTGCCATCTGGGCAACTTCACCAAGAAGCTACAATTTCATGCTCCCCAAAGAACCTACAGCTCATTTTCTGCAAATTATTGGGGGAAGGGGTTCAACAAAGTGTAGAGAGATACATGTATATAATAAAGTTGGCATGACTAGGGAAGGTGCCTGTCAGTCAAATCTGGGAACAGAGATCATTGACCCGAATGGGCAGGGCCACTGCAAGTTCATGAAAGTTTGGGGAGACATAATCCCCAAAGAAAGGAATTGTTTCTCTTGGCTCTTGGCTTACTCCGGGCTCTCTTGCATTCACCTACCTTGATAGCCATGTGGCCTTGAGGACCCCACATGCAGTGGATTGATGGACTGCAACTGGGAACACAAACTAAGTTAGCCTGATGCCAGACTAGGCACTGCTCAACTATGAAGCCAAATTTCTGGATACTGGCTTTTGACTCTAGCTCTGATGAAGCTACAGCTATACTATTCTATGGTGAGGCAAAGGGAAATGGGGCCTTGGAAACTCAGGGTTTTAACTCCACAGAAATAAAGCTTTCTACAATAACTCACAGCCACCCCTCCCCCCCATTCGAGTTTCAGAAAAAGGCCATTTCTCAGGATATCACAAGATCTTAGCCCACTCCACTGAGCAACAGGTGGGGATGTGGAGCTGTCCCCACCAAAACCATTAGTTGTTGGTTTAGATGCACCAAAGCGGCCTTGAGAGGGCGAAATGGTTTCTGAATTAATCAAGAGTAAATCTCTATCCCTATTATTTTCTATCAGACACATTCAACTATTATAGTTTTATTATATTGGAAGGGTATAGGATTATAGAGGAAGATTTTGAAGAACAATGTCCTTTGGTTTCATTGTAAGGCATACCATCCTAATATAACTTCATATTATCTCCAAACCAATGTTTCCTAGTCAGTAAATAAGAATAATAAAGCTGAACTTGAAGTGTTTTGATGGAAGTAAAGTGTCAGGCACAATAAATGGTAGCTGTTAGTAGCTATGTAAGGATACTTACTTGGGTTAAGTTTGATGCAACTAGTTTAGGTTTAGGCCAGAATATGACTGATTAAAAAGATTAAAAAGCAGTTCACATTTCAGAGGAACAGAATATCAAGAATGAAACCAACGACATTGACATTTTTTACTACTAACCTCACAATCTAATTTATTATTGACTCTTACAGACTAATGATTGCCTTAAAATAGAACCTGCTTAGAATATTATTTAACTTATGCAACAAAAGATTGATTAAAGCTTTTTTTTTAAGCAAAGAGGAGGAAAATCAGTGCATATTAATTAGAATGTCAGAGAAACTGTAACTAATCTACACCTATACATACATTATCATCCAAGCCAAAATGTTCCCATTAGGAAAAATAATAAATCCTGGGTTGCTATAGCAATGGCTGGATTAAACACAACCAGAGAAAATATAGAAAAATACACAATAGATGTCTAATATTGTGTTTGCTTCTATTTAATTAATGCCACTAATGAGTGCTATGCTGATGTTGATATTGAGAGCGACAGTACAAAAGGATCTTGTTTGCTAACTAAAAGAACTTTCCTAACACTGGACAAGCACTATGATCCTATCCTGATAGTGCTATAATGACTCACAGGAATTCAGTAACAGGAAAAGAGACACTAACTACACAGGAATTGAATGTCCCTTAGAGTAAATTCCTGCTTTGACAATCACTGTTTAGCAATGTTCATCTCAATTTGTTCTCAAAGATGAAGAGGAAGTTAGAAAGTCATAACTGAGAAAATAGTCTAATTATTTAGTTTAAATAATTCTTTACAAGTTAAAATATTTATCTGAGGCTTAAAATGTAACTTCATCAATAAAAGAAAAGAATGGGTAATGGCCCCATAAATTAAAACTTTTCTGAGACCCTCAACTGTTCATTGTTTTTTCTCAATATCTGAATAATTACAATCAGCAGGATAACATTGTCAGAGAATTCTAGAATGAGCATGTCAATCTTTAGGTAGAGACTACTAAAACATAATTAGTGAAGAAAGAATGCTAAACAAATGGATCAAGGACTGAATACTTTTCCCAATGGGTTTATTTTCATTTTGGCTCATTCTTCTTGTAATAGATCCTCATTTTAGGTTAGATCTATTGAGAATAATTAAGCTAAACAGAAGTTGTAAGTAAAAGGATCACTAAAGCAACTCACGTTACTTAAAGTAATATAGGAATTAATAATGTATAGTATTTACTTAACTTTCGTCCAACTTCTCTTTTTGTGAACTTTATTTTTATAGAAAACCATTCTGTATGTTAGGGAAGTCGGTTTAGAATAATTCTAACTATAAGAAAATGTTACATAAAGTATCTGATGCTCCAAAAGGAAAAAATAAGTAGAGTCAACTCTATTTGGACAGTCTTCCTCAAAATGATTATAGTCATAGCAGTTCCTTCTTCCAGATTTTTGTAAATTACTATTATCTGGCACTGGGTTGTCCATTTATTCCTATCATCTCTTCTGCTGAAGTTTGGGGATTGACTTGCCTTTTATAAGAAGCCCCTTTTCCTATATATGGTGCTTACTTTCATAGCCAAGAATCAAAATATTCCACTTATATCTATCTTATGTTCTGCTATTCATACCTGTCCATAACCTTTTCCCAAGGACTAGGCAGTAATTTGATGCCACTGTGAAAGGAAGAAACTAAAAATAAAAAAATAAGAGGACAACTATATCATTCATTTATGCATTCTTTTAGCAAATTATACCCTTATCTGTTTAGAACTATTACTAGACAAACAAACAATAATAAATATGTATCTTACTTCCAATGTACTTGTAGCCTTGTAAAGGAGATAAAATAGAGACACAAATAACTATGACAGATTTGGAAAACAAGAGCCAAAAGACTAAGAAATATGAGCATCCAGAAAAGAAATAAATTGTTTCTCTATATTATTAATCTTACAATAGGCATGATTAAAAATTATTGGGATTTGAGAGTAAAGAAAATTCACTCCCTCACTATCAATTCCAGCTCCAGAGACATTCCATCTACCTACTAGACAATTTCTATTTACCACTGGATTTATCTATTTGAACATCTTATTCCGATTTTAAACTCACTGTGTCTCAAATCAAATACACCATTATTTTCTCCCCAAACCATCAATCTTTCCCTAAGTCTACTCCTAAGCCATTTCCCTATTTGTATTATTAAAATGACCCTCTTTGTATATCTCAGTCACTTTCTCCCTCATTGTCAATCAATAACATGTCAAATCAGTTTCTATTTCCTTAAAACTTTTCCTGAGATCCATCTTTTCCTTTTATTGACAGACTCTTAGACTTGTAATAACATTTGAACTATTTTTTGAACTTTTACCTTTCCTGAATGCTCACAGATTAATCATTCCAATTTATAGCCCAATCATGTAATTCCCATACTCAAACACATTTAGAGGTTCTAAATTAGTAAACTATATAAGTCAATATTTCTCACCCTGGTATTCAACATATGCTGAGGCTGTATTTCTAAGCTCATTTCCCAACATTTATCTATGTCTAACCTGTGATTGCCTTACATTGCTACTCTAGACTCTGCTGATGTTTGATATTCCTATTTAGGAAGCTACATTCATCTGGAACCTCCTCATTTTTCAAGCTTCATAGTTCATGATAATTTCCACTTTTATATGAAGACATTTCTTATGTCCTTACACCCAAAACTAAGCTAGTTGTGAATTCTCCATATCACTCTTGATTTACCACTCAATGCCTACAGTATAATCAAACTTAATAATTATTTGGGTCTTCCTCTCCCTGCCCCACACTTTTTTATTTATTTAATAAATCTTTATTGTTCAGATTATTACAATTGTTCCTTTTTCCCCCTCCACCCAATTCCCACCCCACCCTCTGCCCTTACCTCCCCCCCCATTGTCCTCATCCATAAGTGTATGATTTTGTCCAGTTTCTTCCTACACCCTCTTTTAAACTTCCCCCATGAGAATTGTCAGTCCACTCCCTTTCTATCTGATTCTATTATATTCACCAGTTTATTTTGTTCATCAGATTTCCAATTCATTTGATTTTTAGATTCACTTGTTGATAGATATGTATTTGTTGTTCATAATTTTTATCTTTACCTTTTTCTTCTTCTTCCTCTTCTTAAAGAATACCTTTCAACATTTTATATAATACTGGTTTGGTGCTGATGAACTCCTTTAGCTTTTTCTTATATGTGAAGCTCTTTATTTGACCTTCAATTCTGAATGATAGCTTTGCTGGGTAGAGTAATCTTGGTTGTAGGTTCTTGCTAATCACCACTGAATATTTCTTGCCATCTGGCCTGTATAGTTTCTGTTGAGAAATCAGCTGACAATCATATGGGTGCTTTCTTGGAGGTAATTAACTGTTTTTCTCTTGCTGCTTTTAATATTCTTTGTCTTTTGTTCTTGGTATTTTAATTATGATGTGTCTTATTGCATTCCTCTTTGGATTCCTCTTGTTTGGGGCTCTGTACGCTTCCTGGACTTGTAAGTCTATTTCTTTCACCAGGTGGGGGAAATTTTCAGTCATTATTTCTTCAAATAGGTTTTCAGTATTTTGCTCTCTCTCTTCTTCTGGCACCCCCATAATTCTGATGTTGGTACGCTTGAAGTTGTCCCAGAGACTTCTTACACTATCTTCACATTTTTGGATTCTTTTTTTTTCTTTTCCAGTTGAGTGTTTTCTGCTTCTTTGTATTTCAAATCTTTGACTTGATTCTTGTGCTCCTCTAGTCTGCTGTTAGGTCTCCTTATAATATTTTTTATTTCAGTAAGTGTATGTTTAATTTCTGATTTGTCCTTTTTCATATCCTTGAGGGTCTTATTAATTTTATCGACCTTTTCTAGGAAATTCTTGAAAAACTTCATAACCATGGTTTTGAACTCTATATACAGTAATTTGTTTTCCTCCATTTCTTTTGTTTGCGATTTATTCCTTTTTCTTTACATTTCCGCTGCTTCCATAAGTTAGTAGAGTAGCTTTGTGTGCTAATTGTCCTTTATGGCCCCGTAGTTCCACCTTCCCAGTTACCTGAGGTGGGCAATCTTGGTACATCCCGCTGTGGACTATGTGTACAACCTTATTATAGTTAAGCCTTGATTCTTGTTGGTATCACTGGGGGTAATTGACCTCCAGACCAATTGGCTGTGAGGATCAGCTATGTCTACATTGGGAGAACTTCTATATTGAGACAAGAGTTGCAACAGCCTCTACGCTGGGCTTGGATGTGGTGGAGTCTCAGTGCTGAGCAGAAAGCCTTGGCTTCCCATCAGCCCTTCTCAGTGTCCCTTGGTAATCACTACAGCCCTCTCTACATGCACGTGCACTCGTGCACATGCAGACCTCTGCCTTTTGCATCTTCCCTGAGTTTCCACATGCTCTGGGGACATGTATGAGTCTGGATCCCCAGGGTCTCACCTGAAACTGGGGTTCAGTGAAGTCAGAACTGGAGTTCAGTGCAGGTGTCAGTTTCCATCTTCCTCCTCCTAGAGCAGTGGTTCTCAACCTTCCTAATACCGCGACCCTTTAATACAGTTGCTCACGTTGTGGTGACCCCCAACCATAAAATTATTTTCATTGCTACTTCATAACTGTAATCTTGCTACTGTTATGAACTGTAATGTAAATATCTGATATGCAGGATGTATTTTAGTTGTTACAAATTGAACATAATTAAAGCATAGTGATTAATCACAAAAACAATATGTAATTATATATTGTGAAATATTTATTTCTAATTATAAATAAATGAAATTTTTGTCTTGAATCATGGTGTAGCATGGGTAACAGTCTTCATATGACAACAGTAAACTACATTGCTATACTTTGCTACACCGAGGAGCAGTCTGTTGGTTCCTAAGACCATGGGAAATAGGTGTTTTCTGATGATCTTAGGCCGACCCCTGTGAAAGGGTCTTTCGACCCCCAAAGGGGTCGCGACCCACAGGTTGAGAACCACTGCACTGCACGAGAAAGCCAGCAGCACAACCAGCAGTTAGTCCTCTCTGCATGCACTCACCCATGCACACCTCTAGACCTCTGCCTTTTGCTGCTCCCCTAAGTTTCCATGCACTCCTCCCTTTTCATGACAGTCCAGACTGCCCCCATATGAGTCTCGCCCAGAACTGGGGCTCAGTGCAATCAGGAGTTTCCGTCTCTCTCCAGTTAGGGGAAGCCAGCCAGGCTCTCCTCCGCCCATCGTCTCCACGAGTGTTTTTCCATACCTCAGCTTTTTACAGCTCCTCTGAGTCTCCATGAACCCCTTTCTTTCCTTCTAGTTGTAAAATTTCCACTCAGCCAGCTTTCCTGTGGTTCTGGATGATGTTCATTCTGTCGTTTAGCTTAGTTTTGAAATTGTTGTGCAAGGCAGCAGTTTAAGTGCTCACCTATGCCACCATCTTGATTTTTCCTCTTCTCTACCCCCACTTCTAAGGCAAGGACTGATTGGTCTCTATAAACCCTCAGCATTTAATATAGTATGCCTTTCAGTGTGTATGATTTATTTCTTTTTCATGAAATCGAATGTTAAATCACTAACAAATGAGTTTATACAAGCAATTAAATACTTGTTCAGATACTAATAAAGTGATGTCTGGTCCTGCCTGCAAATGCCTAAAACATTTTAATCTTTCCTAAATTAGTGTAAAGTTCAAAAAGCAAATGGCACTTGAAGAAGCAATTGCTTCCAGGGCCTCCCTTTTCTTGGAATCCCTCTTCATTTAACTTCTCTCACCCCAAATAGTCAAAAGCTCATTGATCTAGACTTAAAGTCAAGGGGCTTAAAGTCACTGCAGGGGTCTGTTCAGTTTGAAATATAATCTAGAAAACCTCAGGAAAGAATGTCAGTTCCTTTTCATGATCCTCCTATATATATCTCACAAAATAGCTTTTCAAATTGGAGATTGTAAAATAGTATACCACCAACCAAGTAATAGGAAGTAACTCACTACCATGTAGAAAGATTCCCTTGATTTTCACAAGGAGCACAAAAGACTATATTGTATTTATTTAAATCTCAGGCTGATAAAAGTGCCAGAAAGAAAAAGAAAGCAGTCAATTTCTCTAAAAGATCATTATTTAGAAATAAATTACTATGCAGAAAAGCATGGATCTTCTTAACTTGTGAATTTAAGACACTAAATACTTCGCTCTTCACCTCCAATAATCAACTCTGCCAATGAAATACGTTAAGCATTCTAAGTATGGGGACTGTATAGAGCTTTGAAATCAATGTGTTTCCAGGTTGCAAGGGTTGGGGGTTGGGGTGGGGAGGAATGTACTAAATTAGTTTAGGAAATGCTTCATTTCCTGCCCTATATCTGGGAAGGAAAACATAAAACAGGCAGAACCAGGTGCAACAGAATCATACACGTGGATGGGAAAATCTCTCCAACTCCTAGGCATCGCCCAGGTGGTCAAATTATGCTCCCAAGCTAAAGCTTTCTTTTGTAAGATAAATGGAATGGTTTTTATAAACACTTGCTTGAAGTTAAGAGATAGGTTTGTTAACAGAGGTTGAAGAAGATAGTCATTATGTAACTGTTGTCTGGGCTCCAAAGGGAAATTATTTGACTTGAGTAAATAGTTCATTAGAAATCAGACACCGTTAACAGAGAGATTAGACTCATTACTGGTGAGCTAGGAAAGTTGGTATTTTCCCCAAAATGGCCAGGTAGAAAAATCTGCTAGGTCATCTCTGGGTTGTCCTTTACCTTTCCATCTTCATAATGTTCGGATTTTATAGACTGCTTCTATTGATCCCATTCCACTTTGCTTTCGGAAAGACATGTAATTCATTCAGCATTTAATGATGCCAGGGAAGTAGTGTCCTCACTGATGCTCGCAGACCTGAAATGGTTAGCAGCCCAACCCAGCCTTTCAGAAAGTATACCGACCTGACACCTGTGTGTGAGCAGTGCTTTTCGTGGCATCAGGATTCCTAATAATCCGCCTGTGCATACTGGAGGGTTACTTCTAAGGAAGTGTAAGTGCATTGATTTCTGTGCTACCTCATAAATATTCTGTGTTTTAAGAAATCAGATTTTTAGCAAGTCTTCCAAGTTAATTTTATGGCTTTGATAGTCATGGAAACTTAACCCTGAAAACTTCAAGATGCATGGTAAACCATCATAAGTGATTTAGAAATATAGTTGAGAGATAAATGTTACAAGTTTTTTAAGAAGGAGTGTGCTTATTTCTTTCTACATTATCACTGGATAGTCAAATTTTATAGGAAACAAACTTTTTAAAAATATATATTTTATTGATTTTTTACAGAGAAGAAAGGAGAGGAATAGAGTGTTAAAAACATTGATGAGAGAGAAACATTGATTAGCTGCCTCCTGCACATTCCCCACTGGGGATGTGCTCACAATCAAGGTACATGCCCTTGACCAGAATTGAATGTAGGACCCTTCAGTCTGCAGGCCAACGCTCTATCCACTGAGCCAAACCAGTTAAGGCGGAAGCAAACTTTTTAAAAGAGCACTAGCAAAATTAAATTAGAACCCCCAGGACTCGTCAGAATCCTTCTTTCCCACCTGTGTTATTCTATGATGGTTTGTACTTTGGTTTTGCCATGTATTAAGTCTGTCTTGTATTAGAACTTACATACTTACTTATCTCAATAGCACATTCACCACTGTGGGCAAGAACAAGGTCTTGCTCATTTTTCATTCCTTGCCTTGCTGAGAGCATGGTAAAGCCTAATAAATATTGAGTAAATTTAACTGCTTACTGTGAATCCCTCTGAAAGGGTTACAAGTAAAATGTAATAATTTGTTTACAACTGGTTGTTAATATACTTAGAGCTTTTGTAGGAACAGAGATAACCTTTATCTAAGTTTCAATGGATAAGGTTTTTATGAATAATCATCTGAAATGTTATGTAGTATGTTGTGTGAAGGTATATGCATATTTCTGGAGCAAATATCTATAAACTTTAATCAAACAAATCTCCTCTTTACCCACCACACATTCTCAAGATATTATAGTTCATTTTCCTATGCAGCTTTACTCAACCTGTCAATTTGTTAAAACCTAATATAGTAGGGGCACATATAGGCCAGCATCTTCCATGCGACATTTCCAATTACAACCTTTCCTACATACATGAGAAGCTTGTGATTTCTAGACCCATGTCTGAAAAGAGACTATCTTAAACCAACACTTAATCCCCAGATTTTTATCCTCTAAAAAGACATTCTATATTTCTGGTACCTTTATGATGCCATCAACTACACTTCAAGGCCCCTGCAGGAGAAAACATTTCCCTTCAGTGAAAACAAACATTCTCTCTGTAGAGCCTTCTCTATGCACTCCCAGTCAACAGCCACACATTTCACTCAGGAAAATGAATCGCTGCCTCTAAGTTTCAGAGGAAGCTCCCTGATGGTAAACTGAGGCTTAGCAGCCCCTATGAGGGACATTTGATACACACCATCAGAGGAATAAGAGAAAATGGTACCTTTGTTGTCTTCACTGCTACCAACTCTGGTCAGAAGGCAAAGGATGGTCACTTGAAGCAGTTTCATGGTGCCTGTGGATTGTCGCAGTGGCTCCTCGCTCCAATGTCAGTCAGGGACAACTCCCTTCCAGCCTGACAGGACCTGATTAGCAAATGGAAAAGGTGTGCTGACTGTGAATAGCTACTGCCCATTCCTACTTATTTCGGGGGCTCTGATAAAGAACGGGAGGAAACACACACACTCCCTTTGGGAGTTCAGCAGAGAGGAGATTTATTGTTTCAGTCCCTTACAGGAACTTTTTTTTTTCTCTCTTCCTTTGGCAGCCACTTGTGTTTTTGTTACTACATTATTTTGTTCTTCTTCAACAAAAAGGTCAGGGCGGGTTTTGAATAGAAACAGATCTTTCTTGAGAATGGATCAAAAAGCTTTCTAACTTTTGTTTTGAAAGTGCGTTTTGGGGTAGTTATAAAGGGACCTCATTAAAGAGTGACTCAGTTTGGATAAAGAGACTTTAACTGCAGAGAGTTAAATTTTAGAGCAAAATCCACAAGGAATCAACTTTTCTTCTTTCTTTTCAAATTGAAAGCCAGATTAGCAAAGATCGCCTCCTGAAGATAAGCGTAAAACCTTATTAAATAAGAGCATACTCTGTTCTAAGAGTAGAGGCTTCTTAGGGATGCCCAGAGAAGTGTTTCAGGATAGTCCTAATAGAACCAAGCAAAGACATATAAATGTTCACTGATAATTCCTGGGTTTTACTGATGGAAATTGATGAAGAGGGAATAAAAATTACTTATAATACCCAGATTCTCTTTTTCAGGAAATACAATTGGAATGGCACTGATTGGGGTGCTCTAGCAACAAATCAGTGAGTTTGGGAAGGAGGAATTCTTCAAATCAGAATGCCAAGCAAGCTGGATACTCTGTATACCAGGAATCTGTTTGATATTAGTAGCAACTGATTAAAACATAGTGAGTATACAGCCCCAACCTTGGCTTCAATCCCCACAGGCTGTGTTGGCATCTCAGCTGATTATCCTTTCATATACTTTTAGGCATAAACCTGCTAAATAAAAGACTAACAGTGCATCAGTATAGATTCATTGACTCCACACACAAAAAAAGAAAAAGCTATTTCAAAATTATACTTTTACCTGTTTTTAAGGAAAGACACACATAGCTCTGTTTCACAGGGCTGGGAAGGCTTCATTCTAAGAGGGGTTAAAGCAAGTCAACTAGTCAAAACACCCCAGAACACTAGTTTCATCCTAAGTGATGTCAAGTCCCAAAAGGGCCTCTAAGTTCTATTTTGTATGTAATCAATACTTAATTTTACCATCTTTTTGAATTAATTTTTTAAAACAAACTACTTTTGGATTTATTGCTTTATTTGGCTTATCCTGGAGAGTATAAAGATAGCAATAATGTGAATAGATGTCACATGCACATACCAAAAATACACTGGGGTGTGGCCATGAACTCACAGTGGAGTACTCACATTGCCTCACTTCTTGCTCCTTGCTTTGCTTTATCTCTGGAGTTTTCAGCACACAGAGTCAACAATGATGTTGGCTACAGTCATTGCTATGGATTCAATAGCATTTGAGTTCTCAGCCCTGACTGCTAGGCATTTCATGAAAAAGACTAGATAAAAATATTATGTCCAACTCTGGCTAGTGTGACTCAAGGGGATAGAGATTTAGATCAGGTGTCAAAGGGTCAAGATTCAGAACCTGGTCAAGAGTATGTACCTGGGTTGCAAGTTCCATCCCCCACCCAATGAGGGCATTTATGGGGGACAACAAATTAATGTGTCTCTCACATCGATGTTTCTCCCTCCCTGCCTTCCCAGCATCATTTATTAAACAGATTGTTTTTACAGCATTGTATAGGGTATTCCAGACAATGTATATCCACACTTTGAATAATTATAAAGGCAGTATTTATTAAAATACATTTTATTTTCAAAACTGAGCTATCTGCTGTTAAAGTGTGTGTACATTTTAGGGGACACTCTGTATATTCTTGCCTCCTTTTTCAAGTATTAATTAACCATTTAGGTATGGGTTTATTTCTGGGCTCTCTATTCTATTCTATTGATGTATATGTCTGTTTTTATGCCAGTCCTATGCTGTTTTGATTATTATGGTCTGGTTTTGATTATTTGATTATTAAGGCCTTTTGATTATTAGTAGTTTGATATTTGGGTAGCATAATACCCTCAATTGTGGTTTTCTTATATAAGATTGCTGAGGCTTTTCAGGGTCTTTTTTGGTTCCATATATTTTTGAATTATTTGTTCTAGTTCTGTGAAATATGCCATTGATATTTTGATGGGAATTTCATTGAATCTATAGATTGCTTTGGGTAGTACAAACATTTTAATAATGTTAATTCTTCTTATCTTTGAGCACAGTTTATGCTTCTAATTATTTGAAATTTCTTCAATTTCTTTCTGCAGTGTCATAATTTTCCAAGTACAGGTCTTTTATCTTCAATGTCATTAATCATCAGAGATATGAATTAAAACCAGAATGATATATTACCTCATACTTGTCATAATGGCTATTCAATAAATCAATTTACAGCTAGTATTGGTGAGGATGTATATAAAAGGTAACCCTAGTACACTGTTGGTGGAACTGCAGATTGGTAACCCTAGTACACCATGGAACACAGTGTGGAGACTTCTCAAAAAATTAAAATTGGTCTTATAATCCAGCAATTCCACTTCTGAGTATTTATCAGAAGAAAACCAAAACACTAATTTGAAAAAATACATACACCTCTATGTACATTACAATAGTGAAGACATGTAAGTAACCGAGTAGATAAAAGAGTGGTGGTACATATAATGGACTATTACTTGGCCGTAAGAAAGAATGAAATTTTACCATTTGCGATAGCATGCGTGGACTTAGAAGATATTACACTAAGTGAATAAGTTAGTCACAGAAAGACAAATTCTATATGATCTCACTTAAATGTGGAATCTAAAACAACAAAATAAATAAATTTAAAAAGTTGGAACAGACTCATAGATATAGAGAACAGCCTGATAGCAGCTAGTGGGGCGGGAGGTTAGGGAACTTAGTGAAAATGTGAAGACATAAAAACATGAAAATTGGTTGTAACAAAATAGTCACAGGGATGTAAAGTAAAGCATAGAGAATATAGTTAATATTATAATAACTATATATGGTGCTTGGTGGGTACTTGAAAACCAGGGGGGGAGGGGAACCTTTGTGAAGTATATGATTGTCTAACCACTATGCTGTACACCTAAAAGTAATACAAGATAATATTGAATATAAACTGTAATTGTAAAAAAAAAAAAAGACTTCTCTCACTTCTCACCAACTCCCTACCCTGATAGAAAATAATCTCTCAAGACTCTTGATACTAAAAGATGTGGGGATGGGGGATCATGAAGCATAGTCTCACAGAGATGAGATATACAGGAAGTTCGTCAATACAAATTTTACTTAATGTTATTATCATTTGTCAGAAATCCCACTGTCAAATGATGAGTGAACCTGTGTCTCAACAGTTGAAATGACTGAACCTCATTACTCTGTGAGGCAGCCCATTCTTTTGTTGAACCATTCTCCTTGTTACCAAATTCAAAAATGTTTCTTTATCCTTATCTGCCTTAAGAAGTTCTCTAAGCCATTGTCATAAATTGATTTCTTTATGTACAAAACTAAACTGAATTGTGTTTATTCCATTAATCATGCAAATCATATGAATAAGTAAATTAGATTTTTCCAAGAATTTTTAGCAAAAAAGATGGCTTCTAATGTATTCAATTATATCAAATAAAGCACAGATATGGTTAACTCCTTGGAAATCTGGAATATATAAATAAACTAAAAAATAAATAGGCAAGTATAAAGTTCTTCAATAGTTTTCTAAATTTTCCATTTAGCTCAGTTGTTGCCATATACACATGTCCAAGATTTCTGTTCCAATGTCTCACTTTTAGTGTGCCAAAAATAGTATCTTAGGGTAATACTCTTTTCTTTTGTCAAACGGTACCTATTAAAAGTTACTGACTATGTAATATATGTCAAGGTTATTTTTTAAATAGATATGTTTATAGAAAAGTGTGATGCATAAGTGTGTACCCTGTAAAAGAAGCCCTACAAGAGGGCTCCCAGTGGCAAATTTGCTTCAAATTAAAAAAACAGCCGGAACCGGTTTGGCTCAGTAGATAGAGTGTCGGCCTGTGGACTGAAAGGTCCTGGGTCTGATTCCAGTCAAGGGCATGTACCTTGGTTGCGGGCATATCCCCAGTGGGAGTTGTGCAGGAGGCGGTTGATTGGTGTTTCCCTCTCATTGATGTTTCTGACTCTCTATCTCTCTCCCTTCCTCTCTGTAAAAAATCAATAAAATATATTTAAAAAACAACAAACAAAAATAAACAAACAAACAAAAAAACACAGAGCCTAGCAGCCATTTCTACATGTAGAGATGTGGAGAAGTGGGGGAGGTTCTCATGAAAACTCATTTTAAGGAGAAGCCTGCACTAAACTACCTGTCTCTGCATTGAACTGCCAGCCTGCACTGTGTTTTTGCCACCTGAGCCAACCCTTATAAAGGAGTTCCTGAAATCCTATTTCAACCAATAGGACTAAGACTTTCTTCATCCAATCAGATCTATGCAGCTAAACACCCCTCAGTTTCTTCACCAATTAGTCAGAGAGGCTACATTCTGACCAATCAGGAAATGCCTTTTAGACCAAACAAACTATGAGGATTTGGAGTCCTCATTTACATGGAACCAGGATTGGGGAGTTCTGTCTATACTGGTCAGCACCCTTCTGGGTCTGAGAGCAACTTTTTATTTCCAGTGAAGACTAGAGACTGTGTTTTCTCTGCTGGAGCTGAAACACTGAAGATGGAACACAGAAATCCCACTGGAATAGAGGAAGAGCACAACAGACCCAGGAAGAGCAGAGTAGAGCTATCTAGCCAGAGAAGGGCCCCAGGGCCATCTACTTGCCTCAGGGCCTCCCAACAGCAGGGCTGTTTTCACAGCTGTGCTGTATCACAATTGAGCTGTTTGCACTAAATAACTTTCTTCTTGACTGTACCCCAAATTGGGGAATCCAGTTGGTGTTGAACTGACTATGCCAAGGACCTTGGGTTGACAAAGTTAATAGCATCTAAGTGTCTTTACTTTTCCTTTTATATATATTCCACTAATTTACTAATTTTGTTTCATTAATTTATTTATTCAAAGTTTACTCTTCCTCCCCATCATTTTAGTTCTGCTCTCATTTTCCCAAATCCTTTTTTGCGTTGTCAGTCTCTGGCCATTTTGTAACACTCAAAAGAATCTTTTACAAAATCAGTTCTGAACCAATTTAAAATCATGATGAGGTGATTTATTTACATCTCCTTTCCAAACTCCAGATGAATGGAAGTTAAAGTTGATTCTCTAAAAACTGTGTTGTTTTTTTCTCTCTCTTTTTTCCAAATAAAGAAAGGCAACTTGTAAGCAAAGCTTTCTGGTATTTATAGAAACATATAAACTTAAAGTTAGGAATGGAGTGTTTGTACTGGCTCATTTCTCTTAAAAATCCACACTACACATAATTCCATGAAAGAGTTACCTTACTAATGGCTCCTGGATCAAACCCCTAGGATTCATGAAACTGCTTGCTCTTTGTCTATATTTCATTCTCAGTCTTCTTTGGTCTTTTTCTTCCAGGATTCTGACTTTTAGCTTAGCCTATGCCTCTACACTATTGATGTTTCAGTTTGGTTTCTTTGGATGCTATATCTCAGATTAACATTCTGCTAACCTGTGGAGATACTGTATTTCCCAGATAATTCTATTGTACACACTCTACCCTGACTCTTGTCAAAATTGGCTGAGATTTGTAGCCAAGATTTTTACTGCTTACTGAATGTCTAGCTCCTGTATTAAGTAGGTCATGTGGCTAGTTTTGGCCAGAGGCTTAAAAATATAATGTGTCACTTCCAGGACAATACATGAAAGAACAGGTATGAATCTTCTATTATCCTTTCATGGCAACCTTTGAGACTATGTATTCCAGATGGTGTGTTCTAGATTCCTGTGTAACTGTATGGAACAGTGTTCTCTACTTCCAATACCGTAGATCTGTTGTGAATTTGCATGAGCAATACATAAAAATCTATTGTACCAAATCATTGAGATTTCAATTTTATTTTGTTACTAAAGTCTATCCTGATCAGTAAGGATCTTATTTATTACCTTCTTTTAAAAATCTTGATTTGATAGAATTTAAATTAAATTGATTATAATTCTCAGACATTGTCAGCCTCCCACACTGAATAGTAAACTTCTCAATGGCACAGCGTTTGTCTTGGTCATCTATCACCATAGCTAAGCACAGTGCCTGACACAAAATAATTAACTTTTCCTATCAACTAGGTGATCTCTCAGTTCTAATCCTAACCTTATATTGAGTTCTATTTGCTCCACTTTAATTTACACAATAAATAATTTTCTCATGGAGCTGTGGAAATAATACATGAGTTTCAGTTATGTAAATTACCTGAAGCATTTGACACTCCTCAGATTCTTGTTACATGACACTATATAGAAATAACTTTTTCTCTGAGTCTTAGTTTATTCATCTACCAAATGACAATGACAGTTCTTGGTCCTAAAATTAGCAAGTTGATAATATTGTTTCAAAAAATAAAGCTAGCCTTAGCCAGGTTCACTTAGCAGTTAGAGCACTGGCCTGGGAACTGAAGGGTCTCAGGTTACATTCTGGTCAAGGGCACATACCAAGGCCCTGGTCGGGTTCATGTGGGAGACAACCACTCCATGTATCTCTCTCACATAGATGTTTCTCTCTTTCTGTCTCTTCCTCTCCCTTCTATTAATTCTAAAAATCAATGTAAAAAATATCCTCAGGTGAGGATTAACACAGCAACAATGAAGTAAAGATAATTTGAATGGAAATATTCTAAAACCTCTTAATTTCTATAGACAAATAAGATACTGTTTTTTAAGTTCTCTGAATTAGGAATATGTTTCATGAAGTAATGCAAATAGTTTTATGGACAGGGTGTTAATAATCAAGACCATGGACAATATTAAATGCCTTGCCTTGTCAAAATGCAAACAATTTGAGCAAATGCAAATGGTTTTTTAACCAAGCTTTACAAAATACGTAATTTCTATTTCATCACCAACTAGAATTGCTTATAATGTTTTCAACTTTAATAAAGTAGCACAGGCTTAGTATTTCCCTCCTTGTGTAACTAAACATAAAAATATCTTGGATGAAAAACAAAGCTGGCACCCACTTTGTCTAATCCTTTCAAAACCATTCTTTGGTCAGAGGAAATGACATAGTAATGACTTTCATAAGAAGATGAGTATTGTATCTGAACACATTTCCAAACATAGAATTCAAATTTCCTGTCTTGGGAGGTTTGGGTTCTGATATCCTGGACTGGCCTGATGCTAAACCACTGGCAGTTTTGCTCGGGTTATCCATGATTTTTAATATCAGAATCACCATATGGAGTTTTTTAAAAACATACTTTTAGACCTCATCTATAAAATTTCAATTTAGGAAGTCCAGGATGGGAACCAGGCATACGTAAAGAAGAAATATATATATTTATGATGATTCTGATGGTCATCCTCAGTTAATAATGAATGACTTAGATCATTATTAAAATGTTAATTTAAAAGTGTTTTTGCTAATATTTCAAAAGAAGTAGCTGCTTTTTCACTCCCAGCAACCATTCCAAAGTCTTCATTTTAACATTCTCTAAGTCAGTGATTTTCAATCGTAGTGCTGGGTACATTAGTGTACTGCAAGAGGGCACACTGGTATGCCACAAGGATTTTTAATTTTTAAGGTGGATTTACATTTCATTTATTTATTTGTTTATTTATTACTCTTGTTAGTCCTTCCCCAAGATATTTTTCCATTGATTTTTAGAAAGAATGGAAGGAAGGGGGAGAGACACAGAGAGAGAAACACTGATGTGACAGAAATACATTGATTGATTGCCTTCCACATGCTCCCTGACCAGGGCCTGCAACCAAGGTACGTGCTCTTGGCTGGAATCGAACCTAGGCCCCTTCAGTCCACAGGCTGATGTTCTATCCACTGAGCAAAACCAGCTAGGGCAAGGATTTTTAAAACATGCAATACCTATTTAGTCAGGGGCACTGACCTCTTTTCCCTTAGATAGTCAAATAAAAAAAATGACAACAGCCAACACAACAATCATCATCTGGTGTGAATGAATCAAAATTATACTTTTTTTTTGTCAAATAGGAAAAAAATAAAATATATTTTATGGTGTGTTGCAGAATTTTGGTAATTAGGTTATGTGTGATATGAGATGAAAAAGGTTGAAAATCACTGCTGTAAGTTATTCTAAATGACTCATATCAAGCCTTCTTAATAGCAAGCAATATAATGGAATTTTCAAAAGCAGTAACAGTATTCCAGAAGTTCAGTTTTAAAAAAAATTTACTGCTCTAAGTTAAAATGTAAATTCCATTTATATGGTCAAACCCACAACTAATTAAACCTGGCTAGATCTTTTAAGGTGGCAATGAGTTCAGTCTGTGGAAAGACATAATTAATTTTTATGATTTTTGAGCCTTTAAATCTCAAATATTCGAAATTGCCTTGAATAATTGTTCATAAATCCCCTTTTGAATCTCATTATATTTGCATTCTGATTTATAGAACAAGAATAAAATACCTCCATCCTCTTGAGGTAATGGTTATATTCCAATATATTCCAAGTGGTTTTAGTTTTTTTTCCTTTCTATTTGGCTGAGGTAAACACTCAAATTTGAGACATGGTGACTAAGGTGTGATTCCATTAGAATGGCATTCTGTCTAATCAGTTTAATTAGATCATGTTTTATTTCATGCTGTCCAAATAATCTTCTAATTATAAGTTTGCCAAAAGTAGAATTATTCCCTTTGAAAAATAAGAATACCATGCTGACCCATAGGGCAAGTGTCTCAGCTCCTTAGCAGTAATTATGTTCTACATAAATTACTAAATTAGCATTTCTGTTTCTATGCAACTAGTCTCTTTTGAATATGACTAGCATGGTTTCATTATCCATAACAGACAAATTTGATTTTCGGGGTCTCTGAAACTGAAAGCCAGTAGCTGATCCACTGGAACCCAAACAAGTCATTCCTTTATGAGTGTCACTGGATAACATCTCCATATTTATTGTTGTTGTTTTTCCTTCCATAATAAGGAATTTCTAAACTTTATTATCTATTGAACTATATAGAACATATTATTTTCTTTATTTTTCCCAAATAGTTATTTTGAACTACAAGGATGGCTCTTTAAACCTTGGATTCTGGAATTTAATGAAAAACATCACATTTTTCTTTACAATTTTTTTTTTCCATTTTGATAAAAACTCTTGATAGTTTATTTTGTTTCTTTAGGTTCCATTTCATTGAAAGTCTGACTTGTTACATTATTTATTTGTTTAAAGATTGATGGTTTTTGCTCTATGCTCTTGTTAACATCTACAAATACTTTTGGTGGAAACTTCCTGCATGCTGTGAAGAAAGCTAAATAGCAAGCACCCCATTGTTACAATCAATCAGTAGCCACTTTTTGCATTACTATCAGGTGCTTTATCCAGAAATTTCTCTTTGCAGCCTCTCCCTTCTGTATTTAAAGAATGAGAAGATCTTATAACTCCATAGCTGACACTAGTCTTGAATTGAGTAGGTCTGAATATCTAAAACTGATTTGACTTGTAAATAATTTATGCCAAATTTCCATAGTAGGCTGAACAAAATTGACCTTGCTTGCCATCTCTTAAGTATAATTTTTGGAAGACATTTATGGTTGATTGACAAGAAGAAATCAAGAAAAGATGAGACTTATAATTGTGTGATTTAGAACATCTGACAATTACTGAACTTATCAAGATTTACCCACAACGATTTCTTATCCCAAAGCTCAATATTAACCTCTGAAAAATATCTTAATTCAACATTTTTTAAAAAAATGTAAACTGATTATAACCCCAAAAATAGAACAAAGAAGCCAACAAAAACTAGAAAGAATCATTAGATATGGAAAGACAAGAGAAAATAATCAATGCTTAGAAATTAGGATTGGCTATTGGATCCAACCCAATCTGTTATTAAGCTAAGTAATAGCCAACAATAGTCTTAGTTCGTCAATTTGAGCTTGGAAATACTGTAGCATGGTGCTTCTTTAAGCATAAACATCCCCAGTGGTGCTTGTTTAAAAAAAAAAAAAGAGCACAGGTTTTAAGTAGATATTCAAAATGCTAAAGATAGGGCCCCAAAATTGTACTATAGAGAGGTTCACCCAGGCAATTCTTATGCATGCTGAAGTTATGGAAAACACAGCTATAGTGTGTGTGTGTGTGTGTGTGTGTGTGTGTGTGTGTGTTCCCTAGGGCTCACTAAGTGTGAATTTAATGCAGAGCCTGGGATCTGTCAACCAACAATTAAGAGAACCAAGCCCTCTGTACTTGATAAAATCAATGTGGTTTTCTTAGAGATACTCAATCCATATTTTTTTCTTGTCCTCCCTGGGGGAGTAAAATGGAAGATATTAGATATTCAAGGTCAGCTCCAAAATAATGGAATCCATCAATACTGTGGACTCCAGCCCTACCCCCTACACTCTCTCTGGCTCATTAGCAGGTATAGGAATACTGGTGAGAAAGGGAATGCTTCTGTTTACTTAAATGCACGTTTAGTGATTTCATTAGATAGAGAAAACAAAGCCCCACTAACTACAGATTCAGATATTTTGCTAAACCCAAACCAGCAGTGCAATAAAACATGTATTTGGGGAAATTTGTTTATAGGTAGACCTGAGGCTGAGATGAATAGTCATCATACAGTATGAAGTTTTTGTTACTTACAATCATCTCAGACTTTTGAAGGACAAAGACTATATATAAAGCAGAAACACAAACATGAAAAAGATTTCACTGGTGATGTGAGCAGACCCATAGCCTGAAACTTCATATTTTTTTCAGACACATTCTTATTGTGTCAGTTACAATCCATGTACAGAAAACAACCCAAACCTCGAAAAAGAAATAGCAGGGCTGCTTTCTTCTGGACATGTTCTTCATGATGCAAACAGTGAAAAAATAGAAACACTTGCTATTCCAGACTTAAGTTAATTTCCCCCTAGACATTTCAGAAGACAAAATATCTAGAAGACAAAATATGAGACTCAGAATTAATGCTTCTCTGAGAGCCCAAAGCTAGAACCTCTGCTCTGCAGGAAGCTAGCCTTCTCTCCACTTATATGTCCTTCCCCATTTTGCAAGAAGAACCATAGGTCAATGGGTGAGACTTCTACCAAAGACAGATCTAGGGACACAGGCGGAATTACCACAGATCTGATGAAATTTACACTTCAGAGCCTTTCACTTGCATTTATTTACATCAAGGTCATCTGGGTGGAATCTAGCTATGTTTTCATGCAATTATATAGTTTTGCTGTAAAGTTCGCAAACGGAAGATGCTTTAACTGAAGTCAGTTAAGATTATTTTCTTCCTCTCCATTGTCTGTCTTCCTTTCCTTCTGGCGAGCACTGACATAGATACTATGGGGAAAAGGCTAAGGGAAAGTTGAGTTGGGAACTTAGTTATGACTTGGTGGTATATATTTATTGTGGCTTATAGTCATTTCTTGCTCAGTTCATTGCAGTTTCATTAAGTTACTGGTCACCACACTAATTGGCCTTGTGAGTGCATAGGGAAGGCCCATTGTCAGATTATGATATGAATGCGCTTTATGGCTCTTGCTATTGAAATTTTGTGGATTATGGGAGCAGAGAAATATTTTAAATGGATAGCGTCAGATGCTAATTTATGGATAATTCTTCTAATTATCAGATGTATCAAGTTATATGTTGAACATGTGTTTCTCTTTGTTCTCTTATATAAGGAGATTATTTAATAAATGTCATATATTGAAGTATAAATGCAATGTAAATTTTTATTTTTGATAGACATCATAGGAAATAGGTTGCCAGTATTTCTCAGATTAATATTTTAAAAGACAAGTATATATTGTGTGTACAGTCACAGGTTTAAGCACCTCAACTAGAAGTAACCTAAAAAAAAATTGTTCAACCCAGCTTGAGAAAGATTGATTATCTTTCTCTGTTCCCTGTAAAAAAAATGGTTTTACAAAATCTTTTTCATGTGAAGAATTGACAAATACTGCAAAGCCAAAACATGTAGAAAAAAAGATATCTAGAAGTATTATTATTTTTTTAAATATATTTTATTGATTTTTTACAGAGAGGAAGGGAGAGAGATAGAAAGTCAGAAACATCGATGAGAGAGAGACATCGATCAGCCGCCTCCTGCATGCCCCACAGTGGAGATGTGCCCGCAAGCAAGGTACATGCCCCCAACCGGAATCGAACCTGGGACCTTTCAGTCCGCAAGCCGACACTCTATCCATTGAGCCAAACCGATCTCGGCAAGAAGCATTTTTTATGACATTTGTAATATTTGTTGGCTTTTAAAATGTAATGTGCCTTTTTCTCTCATTCTAAATGAATAATTACCTTCATACTTTATGTATTTCCCTTAAAAATGAAGACTACATTTTATAAATTTTAGGCCCCCCCAAATTTTTTTCTAGTCCTCTCTGAGGGGGTAAAATGCCTAAAATATTCAACTAAACATAATACAGTTCTGAATAAAAGTCTCTAGAACTGTATAAAGTAGCATGAAACTGTACCAGGTCTCTGTCTTTTAGTTTCTCTCTCTCTCTCTCTCTCTCTCTCTCTCTCTCTCTCTCTCTCTCT
>JAAGEH010002534.1:4978843-5009145 GCA_011751065.1 Lasiurus cinereus
TCACACACACACACACAGAAGCTGTCTAGACTTTTATGCTCTCGAAAACAGAGCAGACATTCTCCACATTCAGCACTGTAATTTGCATAGGAGATCACCAAGCCACAATAAGCATATTCTATACTAACTTTGTTTTCTTGTCTCCACACAAGCTAATTAATACTTCCCTCCTGTTGATTGCAAATCTATTTGGAAAGTTCACTCTTCTCAAGCCTCTATGTCTCTAAACACTGTTTATCTGCTCTGTTTCTGAGAGTAATCTTTAAACTCCTCTTATGTTTCTGAACAGTTGTCCTTGATTATTTATGCTGTAAATGCTAACTAGGAATACAACTCAAAACCATGCAGAAGAAAGGTTCTGTTATCTCTGGAAAACAGATGAATAGATCGTATAACTCAATCTACAGGATTAATGACTGGATTCTTGTTTGGACACAGTCTTTGAAATAAAGGAAAATCATTCAGGTGGCTAAGTTTACACTAAAAGAAACTTGAGAAGTCTTTGTTTAGTCTAACACACACACTAAAGTCTTAGAAGCTAAGTAGGTCGGGCTAGGATCTGAACCAGCCTCCCTTCTGTTGGTCCAGTGATTTTCTGGTTACATTCCTATACCATGTCCACAACTACAACAAGAGCTGACAGGAGTATAATAGCAATAAATTAAAGTTCAGTTCACAAAATAAATCTAGGGCTTAAAAACCAGATGGAATTCAGACTTGTGAATAATTTGGGAGCTCTCAGAGAAAATGGAGTCAAACAAATAAGATGCAGCAGTTTATTAAGATTAAATCATAATTTGTTCAGCATATATATATTGAATACCTTACTAGGAGCTCGTCATTGGTATAGGTACTAAATACAAAACAATGAATAGGACAGACATCTGCTCTCATGGTGTCTATGGTATGAATGAGAATCTTAATTATTTTAAAATTATTTATTTAATAGTATTGCCTTACTTACTGTATTAGTTTGTTCAAGCTGTCTTAACAGAATCCTATAGACTAGTGGCTTAAAAACAGAAATATATTTCTCACAATTCTGGAAGTTTGGAAGTCCAAGATCAAGGTGCTGGCTGACTTAGTTTCTAGTGACCTTCTTTCTAGCTTGTAAGAGCCTCCTCACTCTGTCCTCATATGGTGGGACAGAAAACAAACTTTCAGGTGTCTCTTCTTCAAAAGATACTAATGAGGGCCAAACCTCATAACCTTATCTAAACCTAATTACCTCCCAAAGATCTCATCTTCAAATCCTATCACTTTGGGTCTTACAATTAAAACACATAAATTTTGGGGAACACAATTCAATCCATAACACTTATTTAATTAAAAATATAGAAACATAATTATAAATATTTAATTATTAAAATTATAATGTAATAATAGTTTTGTGAGAGTTATAAGAAAAAGTAGACGCCCAGTGCACAAAATTCATGCATGAAAGGGGGTATTCTTCAGCCCAGCATGCTCCCTCTCCAATCTGGGACCCCTTGAGGGATCTCTGACTGCCCATTTAGGCCCAATTCTACCTGGACTTCTGGCTCCCTGTTCACCTGCCTGCCTTTTAGATTGCCCCTAACTGCTTCTGCCTGACAGCCTGATCACCCCTAACCACTCCCCTGTCAGACTGATTGATGCCTAACTGCTCCCCTGATAGCCTGTTTGCCCCTAACTGTTCTCCTCTGCTGGCCTGGTCACCCCTAACTGCCCTCCCCTGCAGGCCTGGTACCCTTAACTGCCCTCCCCTGTAGCCCTGGATCCTCCCCAACTGCCCTTCCCTGCAGGCCTGGTCACTCCCAACTTCCCTCCTCTGCCAGCCTGGTCACCCCTAACTGCCCTCCTCTGCAGACTTGATCACCCCAACTGCCCTCCCTTGCAGGTCTTATCCCTTCCAACTGCCCTCCCCTGATGGCCATCTTGTGGTGGCCATCTTGTATCCACATGGGGGCAGGATCTTTTGACCACTTGGGGGCAGTCATGTTGTGTGTTAGAGTGATGGTCAGTCTGCATATTACTCTTTTATTAGATAGGATAGAGGCCTGCTGCATGGGTGGGGCCCAACTGGTTTACCCTGAAGATTGTCCTGGATCAGGGTGGGTGTTCCCTTGGGGTGTGGGATGGCCTGGGTGTGATGCCTGTGATGGTTTGCAGGCTGGCCATGCTCCCTGGTGACCCAAGCAGAGGCTCTAGTATCTGGAATTTATTTATCTTCTGTAATTGAAACTTTGTAGCCTAGAGCAGAGCCAAGCCTTCTGCTTGCACCACCAGTGAAAATTTGTTGCCTTAAATAGAGGCCTGGGCTGGCCAGGGTGTGTGGAAAGCTTAGCTTCCTCCATAACCAAGGGCAACACAAGCCTCCTTCCTGCTCTCTCTGTGGCCATAGCCATCTTGGTTGGGTTAATTTGCATACTTGCTCTGATTGGCTGGTGGTTATGGCTTGTTGGTGTAGCAGAGGTATAGTCAATTTGCATATTACTTTTTTATTAGATAGGATGTAAATTATGCAATGAAAATATATCACAAAACTACTCAATTCCAATAATTTGGAAGTCTCTGAGGACTAGATGTTAAATCAAAACCCAGAGAAGGAGTGAGTTTTAGATAAGTAAATACAAAGAGCTTTTTGGGAAAACATCAGAGTCTGGAAATAGAAAAGTATCTTTACATTCAAGGCAAAGGAAAATAGGTTATCATGACTACAGACAAATGAGCAAGGAGGGAGCAAAATGTGAAGTCAGAAGAGTTGGCTGAAGCCAGGTCATGTAAACATCTATCTTATAAAGCATGACAAGAATATTGAATTTTATTTTAAGGACCAAAAGTTTTCATGGACTTATTCCAGGCAAAAGAGTAAGTTGCTGATGCAGTGAGTGAGAAAACACTATTTAGGGACATACTTAGGAAGTCATAATGAGAGGACTTGATGAAAGGTTAGATTAATCACTGAGGGAGAGCAAACTATTGCTAAGATTCTGACTTACAAATTTCAAATATTAGTGGTGTAATTCACAGTGATAAAGAACAATAGAAATGCACAGGGTTTTGGGAGAAGTTCATGTTATTTGGTTTTGAAGTTTGAGTTTTAGGTTCTCTTGGGATATTCAAAAGAAAATACAAGTAACTATGTGCATGTGTACATCAGCAGATAAGAGAAAATGCATGAGCTGGAGATGTAAATTTAGTATATGTTATGTGTACACTGTCATTTAAAATAATGTCAGTTGTTAAAATTGTCAAGGAAGAAAGAATCTACAGTAATCTTAATGTTAATTGTTGGGTAAAGAATGAGGAGTCTACAAAGACAAAATATAACTTTTAAACAGCGTGAGTGAAAGACTCAAATACAGTTACAAAGATAAGTAAGATGGGGCCTTTAAAAGGCTCTATGGACTTAGCAATATTTCATCAGTTAATGTGGATGATAGCCATCTTGGAATGGGTTGATGCATGATTAGTAGAATTGAACAATCCTGAGAAAATGTACACTGTAAGGATAATAAAACTTTTTTGAGAAGTTTAACTAGGAAGAGTAGGAGAAGAGAAAAGAAATTGCTGAGAAGAGGAAACTTTTTGTGTGGGCCAATCATGACTGATATATGGGAAATAGGAAATGTAAATTTCAGGTTTATATAAGAAAAAGTTTTGTTCATCTGGGAAAGAGAGAGTAATTACTGGGAGGTAGGTGCCAGGTCTGGGAAATGTTTTTAGAAAGATCACTTCTACTGCAGTTGGGCAAATAAATTGGAACTGCCCATGAGAGAAAGCCAATGATAAGTTCATTGTTTTATTACAACAAAAGGTCGCTTGACCTAGAGCAGAAATTGACTGAACTAAATTAATTTAAGGAAAACTTTTAAAGTAAAATTTATAAGAGTTGGTGACTATTTAAACAGAGGGACAAAGGGAGAGTGAGGAGTCAAGGGTGATTTTCAGATTTCTGGTGTGAGTAATCAGATGAGTGATAGAGCCATCTACTAAAAAAAAAAAAAGCAGCTGCTTGGTGGGGCAAAGCATGTATTAAAATTTGAGCAAGTTGAGCATGAAAGTGTGAGTATGGGTTAAAGTTTGTGATATCTATAAAACACCAAATAAAAATAGACTGTTGGCAGTTGGATTGGGGCTAGAAAAGAGGATTGAGTCAAATACATTTTTTTGTAGGAAGCAGCTCTGGATTATACATGGTAATTAAAACCATGGAATGGATGGGATATCAAGAAAGAACATGTAGAGAGAGAATAATACATTCTAAAATGCAGCTCTGATGAACTCTATCATTTAAAGGAATCACAGTAGAGAAAAAGAAGGAAAGCAGCTACTAGAAAGACAGGAAACAATCCAGAAGAGGTCCCTCTCTTAGAAGCCAAGGACAAAATAATTAGAGAAAAAACATTGTCAATTTGCAGCAAACAAATTGAGTAAAATGTACTAAGATCTAGGCAATACAGGCCACTAACTTAAGAGTGGTGACCATGATTATGTGACATTTTCCTCCTACAGCTATCAATTATAAGGGTACTGGCACAAAAAGGGGAGGGAAGGGCTTTTGGGTCACCAGAATTTGTCTCAGAAATGTCTTTTCCACTTCTTTTTACCTTAGACAAAATTTTGGACTTCTTTTTAAATCTTGTGAATATTCATAAAGTTGAGAATTGAAGATGAGGTACTTTTAAAGGGCATGTTAAAATTCAGATGGAAGTTATTGTTAGATATTGGATAAATATTTTGAATGAAGAAAATTGTTTTCACATCAATAAGGTGAGCTTAAGTTCAAACCTCAAGTTGTACACTTGTCTTTTTTATCTAGGAAATACTTGTGTTTATTGGCAGATTTGTAAATTTGCTACTTGGATGCTCCATCTAGTCAGTGTTTAAGTTCAAAGGGTCACAGACCAGACTTAAGAGTCCTGATATGTAAGTTACTACATTCCCATCTAATCTCCACTCCCAAGAAATGGAAAAGATTGAGTCATTTAGTGATAAGACCTTCCTAATTCTAACAAACAAGTCTTCTAGTGAGATATTAAAGAGGTTGATCTAACCAATGGGAAAGACAGGGGAGAAAGGACACATTGTCATGAGAATTTAAAGAAGGTATTTATTTAATCTTCAACTGACAATGTCTCACACAGAAACAATGCAAATATTCTGGACTCAGGAAACCTCGAAGGTGTTTGCTAACTGCAAAATCCTGGGTCCAACTCAGGATCCAAAATGGAAACATCTCATAGGCATGGCCTTAGGAACTTAAGTGTTGGTAAGCATCACAGCTGGTTCTATTGTAAGTTGTCTATAAACCAAGCCTAAGCAAGCACTGTAGAACATAGCCCATAATAAAGAGAAAGCAAAATTAGCATCTAAATTACCACATTGGTGAAAGTTAGATACTTAAGCTCCTGTCTCTTCCTACAGGAAGAAGCTTTAGGTCCTCATCCCAAGTCGTTTTACTTTTATCATAAACAAGTGTATAATAGCATTGCATGGTTATTTCTTTTACATTTTTATAATTGCATCGAAAAGAGCAATTAGGAGAGGGAAAGATGCCTGCTGGAGCCGGGCGATAGGAAGCCTAATAATCAGAACTAATATCTGAGAGTCGGTCAGGGAATTAGAAAAACAAAACTGTTTCCAAAAGTACATGGAGCACAGAAAGAATGGCAGCATAGGACCTCTTTAGGTAGAATAAACAGATCTCAATAGCTCCGGAGAGTACCACTGCACTACAAGCTAACCATGTCCCCGAGTTAATAATGAAAGATTCAATCATTTTTAGTATTCTCTGTTTAAAACTTTAGGGAAGTATAATGAGTCTTACAAAGAGTTACAGGCACAAAAACAATATTAAATATAGATTAGAGTCAATTTCAGTTATTTGGGAAAATTAACAGAAATGAAAAATCTTATTCCCCAGATTAATGAGATACTCACATACTTTCTGTATGGATAGTGGTTAGATAATGTTTTTATGTTGGACCTGGGGCTTGCCTGGCATAGGATTTAGTCTGAAGAATAGTGCCATAGGTCCCAGAAATTGCAGGAGGTTCCTGCCTTAGGCAGCACAAGGCACTAAGTCTGAGAGGAAACCACACCAGTGTTCCCTGGAGCTTGGTCACTCCATGGACCGATGGCTGTAACATTACCTGGGAGCTTGTTGGAGCTACAGACTCTCAGAACCCACTCAGACCCCAGGAGTCAGAATCTGCAGCTTTACATGATTCTTGGATGCAATAAAGTTTGAAAAGTGCTGCCTTTGGGACTTCTATGTCAAAAGATGGAGTTCATGTTGAAAATCTGACATTTCAGTGTTCAGAATCATACAGAGATCACAAGTTCAAAAGCAAGTTTCAGTTACTATATAAAACTGCCAGGAATAACTCAGGGACATCCAAATAGCTCTTAAAGAGGGGGCAGATGTAGTAAAGGTCATAGGCAGGATGGACACCTTACACATATTTTTCCTTAAAAATATCACAGATTTACCTCTGAATTTTACTATAACATAAATAGTATACAATGAACAAATTATATATTATATATATATAACTCAGTGAGTTTTGAAACTGTTTAAATGAGTTAAATATTATGTGCAATAAAGTGTATGGTAACTTTTGACAGATGTATAACCCAGGTGATTACCATGCTGATCAGGACCTAGAACGTATTCATCACCCCAAAGTAATTTTTGCCCCCACAGGCAACTACTATCCTAACTTATACAACCTTACAGTGGATAGTTTTGCTTATTCTTGGACTTAAACAATATGTGCTTTTTGTGTGGAGGGCCCAGGTGGATAGGAACCAACAGTCAATAGCAACTTGCATCATGCAGGTGTGTCAATGTGGAAGTGAATCCTCCAAGCCCCCTTGAACTGCCACGAAGTGGAACAGAGACCAGCTGTCTGCACTGCGCTTTACCTAGATTATGGATCTGTGAGCCAAGTGCATGATTGCTGTTGCATGGAACCAGTTAGCTATGGATAGCTTGCTATGCAGGATTAAAAAAAATGTATTTGCTATATTTAAAAATTATAACATGTGATGTTAGCTTTGTGATTGAATGATGACAGTAAACTAAAGGATATTAATAAATCCTAAGGACCTTAAGCAGAAACTTAAGAGACTCTATATGGCTGTCAGAGATGGTTTAAAGTAACATGAAGAAAATATCAGTGGAATCTGAAGAAAGGGGGATCCTTATCAGGTGTTGATTAGACATGTGGTAGTTCTGTCATCTGAAATAACATGGGAAATAGAAAATTTGCCAATCTTATCAAATGAACTTCATGATGTCAGGGGTCAGCAAACTTCTTTTTATAAAGATCCAGACAGAAAATACTTTAGGATTCAGGACCATATGTTCTCTGTCACAACTATTGTACATACCATTATTGTGTGAAAACACCATAGAAACATAAATGAATAGATGTACTATATTATAATAAAACTGTATTTACAAGAATAGATATTAGGTCATAGAGCATAGTCTGCTGACCTCACATATAGCAAAAGAGATATGTAGGCAGAATATCCAAAGGACCACCTTATGTATTCTTTTTCATATAAGTGGTATTTTGCTTCTATTTTATTTTATTTTATTTTGTAGTGTCAATTTTATTTCATTTTATTTATTTTTAAATTTGTCTCTATTGTTGGAAGTATTACAGATGTCCCTTTTTCCTCCCATTAACCCCATTCATTGTACTCCCACCTCTCTTTCCCCTCCCCTCACCAGGCCTTCATTACACTATTGTCTGCGTCCATCGGTTATGCATATATGCATATAAATTCTTTGGTTAACCTCTCTCCCCTACCCCTTCACTTTGAGATTCATCAGTCTGTTGCCTGCTTCCATATCTCTGAATCACAACCTTTTGTTATACAGGATAATGCTCCAACCAAGTGTGCCAATGGGCCAAGACAGCCCTTTCTTGATTAGGGTTAAATACTGCTGCCTAAAAATAATTCTCTGTAGCTCATGTCTTCATGCTTTCTTTATTTAGAAGTATCACCTTAGATCTCCCTGCGATCTTAACAATGGATCTTAAAATACACCTGGATTTTATCTTTGCTCTTAAATTTTTTCTTTGAGAATCTTCGGCCATCTGGAGAGGGTAGGAATGAGGAACATTTTAATTTGCATATCTAGAAAATCCTGGTTCCTTTATATTTAACATTTCATTCTTTAACTTATTTCTATCCTTTTGCATTTTATTATGAATAACAAGAGGCCCCAGAAATCAAACTACGACTTCATGGTCAATTAATATTTGTCAAAGGAGGCAAGAGCATATAATGGAGTAAAGACAGTCCCTTCAATAAATGGTGTTGGGAAAACTAGACAGGTACATGCAAAAAAAGCAAGTAGGCTACCAACTTATAATATATACAAGAATAAACTCAATATAAACAAAAGACTTAAATGTTTAAGTCACAAAACTATAAATATCCTAGAAGAAATATAGGCAGTAATTCCCAGACACTTCTCAGGGCAATATTTTTGCTGATATGTCTCCAAGGGTAAGAGAAACACAGGAAAAAATAAATAAACAAATGGGACTACATCAAACTAAATAGCTTTGCACAGTAAAATAAATCATCAACAAAATGAAAATGGAACCTACCTATCAGAGAACATATCCACCAATAATTTATTTGATAAGGGGTTAATCTCCAAAATATGTAAAGAATTTATCCAACTCAACACCAGGAAGACAAATAATCCAATTAAAAATTGGGCAAAGGACCTGAATAGACACTTCTCCAAAGATGACATACAAATGGACAATAGACTTATGAAAAAATGTTTAACATCACTAATCAGAGAGATGCAAATTAAAACTTTAAGGAAGTATCATCTCATACCTGTCAGAATGGCTACCATCAGTAAATCAACAAGCAAGTACTGACAAGGATATGGAGAGAAGGGAACACTAATACACTGTTGGGAATGAAGACTGGTATAGCCACTGTGGAAAACAGTATGGAGTTTCCTCAAAAAATTAAAAATGGAACTTCAATTGGCATAGTCCATAGACACATACTATTGTATGAGGAGGGCTAAGGGAGTAGGGAGAGGGGGCTGGGTGGAGGTGGGCAAAGGGCAGGTGGGAAATGGGGGACATCTGCAATAGTGTCAACAATAAAAACAATTAAATTAAGATAAAAACAAACAAAAAACCCATGGTCTGTTCTTTTCTTAAGTCACAGGCTCTATAGCCTCTTCCACTGAATCTAGGCTCTGTGACTATTTGACCAATCTAATATGGTGGAAGAAACATTGTCATCACTGGAGAAGACAGTCTTGTGTATGCATTCTTTGTATCTCTATTTTGTCACATAACAATGGGCCTGGCATCTGGAACACTTCCTTACTAAGGGATAAGGAGTCCTCACAGCCCATCCTTGACTTGTCACCGCCTGTGGGAATATCTTTCCCTGTTTCAGACTCACTGTGTACTCCTTTTTTCCTGCTTCATCCTGTCATACAGCAGCTAGCTAGCTCCCCTGCTATGTCTGTCCACTGTGAGGAGAGGACAAACTTCTTTTGCTGCAGCACAAAAAGTGCATGTGCAGGTTAATTGCTCTGCATTGGCTGCCAGGTGGGATCCATGAGCTACACGGTAAAAAATTGCTTACTACTGAAGCAAGCTCTGTTTCTTCTCTATGTGAATGCTTGACTGCATTGTGTTTTTTTTGGCAACTTTAATACCAATATGCAGTATTCAGACTTCTCTTGTCAATAGGCAAGAGATGCCATTTGCTCAATGGTACCAGTTTCTTAATAACCTACAACTCCCATTTTTTCTTGGGATGCGTCCTGTTGGAACCCAACCACTACACTATGAGGAAGCCAAGCAGTCACATGAGTAGGACATGGATAGAGTGTTATGAACAACAGCCACCAGTAAGTTAGCAATCCCAGTCCTGAAGCTACATGTAAATCAGCAAGCCTTCAGATGACTCTAACCTTCAGCCAGGGAGTGATCCTCAGCCTTCATGCCATCGGTTGTTGCCTCATAAAGCAAATACATGCTTTCACCTCTGGCAGAAATTGGAGAGATGGGACTGTGGAGACACTGGGATCTAATTCCACAGAAATAAAGCTTTTCATGATACCTCATCTTATCATAAAAGACTGGGAAAATCCTTGTTCCCATAACACCTCAAGAATCCCATTTCCACCAGCAAAAGGTGGGGACACAGAGGTTACCCTACAAATAACAGGGTTTATATTTGTGTGTGTGTGTTTTGTGTGTGTGTGTGTGTGTGTGTGTTTTGTCATTGTTAATACTCAATTTGAGAGAGTGAAAGGGATGGAGGAAGGAAGAAAGAAAGAGAGAAACATTGATGTGAGAGACATATTGATTGGCTGCCTTATGCACAAGCCCAGACCAGGACCAGGGATGGAACCTGCAACACAGATATATGCCCTTGATTGGGAATTGTACCCATGACCCTTAGGTCCATGGACTAAGACTCTAACCACTTAGCAACTTGCCAGGGCAGTCAAGCAGTTTTATTTTATGTAGTTCAACAGATTTTTTTCTTATCTGGTTAGTATTTTCTTTGTCATCTTCAATGAAGCTGTGCCTTTTCCAAACACATGAAGTTGTTTGTTTTTTTCTAAGAAGCTTAATAATTTTAATTTTTACTTTAAGTCTATGATCCATCTGAATTCTCTCTTTCTCTCCCTCTCTCTCTCTCTCTCTCTCTCTCTCTCTCTCTCTCTCTCTCTCTCTCTCTCGTGTTTTAAGATGTTTAAGTTTATTTTTCTATGTGAGCCAGTTGTTCTATCACAATTTGTTAAGAGGCTTTCCTTCCTCAATTGAAGTATCATCTTACTTTTGTTAAAAATTAACTCTCTCTCCAGTGTTACTGATCACTTTGTTTTCATGCTATTATAATTAATGTGGCTTTATAGAAACTCTTGAAAACAGATAATGAAGTTCTTCAAACTTGGTTTTTATTAAACAGTGTTTGGGTTACCAAATTCCTTTACATTTCCATATACATTTAAGATGAGTTATTGAATTTCTACAAAGTATTATGGTAATGTTAATTGGAATTGAGTTGCATCTATAGATTAATGAAGAGAATTATTTTAGCAATCGTTTCCAAACCTTGACCATGGCTCATCTATCCATTTTCTCAGGCCTTTAATTTTTCTCCTGAATTTTTTATAGTTTTTGATGTGGAGTGGATAAACATCTTGTATTAAATTTAGGCCTACTTATTTTACAGCTTTAATGCAATTGCAAATAAATTTAAAAAATTTGTCTTTCCAATTTGTTGCCTCTACCATAAAAAATACAGTAGATTTTTGTATATCGCATTTGTATCCTGTGACCTTCTTAAAATTGTTTATGAGTTCTAGAAGATTGCTCTTTAGATTTCTAAAGATTTCCTATATAAATAATTATGGCATCTGCTTAAAAAAGTTTATATCTGTTCGTTTTAAATGTTATGGTTATTTTTTTTATCTTGCTTTACTGTTTTGGTTAGGATCTCCAATACAATGTTAATTAGAAATGGTGTGAGCAAACATCCCTCTTTTTCTCAATATTAGAGGACAAATATTTTATTTACCATTAAATATGATTTACTATATTTGGTTTTTATAGAAGCTCTATATCAGATTGAGGAAATTCCCTTGAGTCCAAGTTTGAAGAACATATTTAAAATTTTATTCAATGCTTTATCTGCATTTATTGAGTTATATATATTTCTTTATTCTTCTAGTAATGATGGATTACATTGACTGATTTCTGATACTTAAGCCAGCTTTGTATCCCTGGAATAAATCCTACTAGCTCATAATTATTCTCTCTATGTTTTGCTTAATCCTCCTTGTTACTGTTAAGGAATTTTTATTACTATGTTCAAAAGATATAATGGCACAAGAACAGACATAGACCAATGGAATAGAATAGAGAATCCAGATATCCACCCAAAACACTATGCTCAATTAATATTTGACAAAGGAGGCATGAACATACAATGGAGCCATGATAGCCTCTTCAATAAATGGTGTTGGGAAAATTGGACAGATACACACAAAAAAATGAAACTGGACCACCAACTTACACCAAATACAAAAATAAACTCAAAATGGATACAGGACTTAAACATTAGACGGGAAACCATAAAAATACTAGAGGAATCCACAGGCAGCACAATCTCAGACATATGCCGAAAGAACTTCTTCACTGATACTGCTCCAAAGACAATGGAAACTAAAGAAAAAATAAACAAATGGAACTATATCAAAATAAAAAGCTTTTGCACAGCAAAATAAACCATCAACAAAACAACAAGAAAGCCCACTGTATGGAAGACCATATTTGCAAATGTTATCACTGATAAAGGTTTAATCTCCAACATCTACAGCCAATTTATACAACTTAATAAAAGGAAGATAAACGATCCAATAAAAAAATGGGCAAAGAACCTAAATAGACACTTTTCGAAAGATGACAGAAGGAAGGCCAAGAGACACATGAAAACATGTTCAAAGTCAAAAATTATCTGAGAGATGCAAATCAAAACGACAGTGAGATACCATCTTACACCTGTCAGAATGGCAATCATCAACAAACGACAAGTGTTGGCGAGGATGCGGAGAAAAAAGAACCTTTGTGCACTGTTGATGGGAATGCATACTGGTGCAGCCACTGTGGAAAACAGTATGGAGTTTCCTCAAAAAACTAAAAATGGATCTCTTATTTGACCCAACAATCCCACTCTTACGAATTTATTCTAAGAAAGTACAAACACCAATCAGAAAGGATTTATGCACCCTTATGTTCATAGCAGCACAATTTACAATAGCTATAATTTGGAAACAGCCTAGGTGCCCAACAGCAGATGAGTGGATCAGAAATCTACACAATGGAATTCTATGCTGCCATTAAAAAGAAGGAATTCTTACCATTTGCAGCAACCTGGATGGAACTGGAGAGCCTTATGCTTAGTGAAATAAGCCAGTCAATGAAGGAGAAACACCACATGATCTCACTCATTTGTGGATAATAAAGAATATTATAAACTGATGAACAAAAGAATAGACACGAAGCAGTAAAGCATCAAACAGACTGTCAAATTACAACAGGAAGGTTAACGAGAGGTGGGGTAGATAAGAGATCAACCAAAGGACTTGTATGCATGCATATAAGCATAACCAATGAACACAGACACTGGGTAGTTGGGGTATGTCTGGGAGGGGCTGGGCAATGGGGATATATATATATACATGTAACACAATAAAAAAATAAAATAAAATAAAATAAAGGATAAAAATCATAAAAAAACGATAATGGATTCTGATTTTCTAGTTTTCTGTTTTTTGTTTGTTGTTTGTTTTGTTTTTAATCAAGTTTTGGTAAGAGCTAAGCATGCCTCATAAAATAAATTTGGACATGTTCCCACTGCTATATTTTCCAACAGAGTTTGTACAAAATTGGTATTATTTCTTCATTAAATACTCATAATGAAACACAAGTGAAGCCATCTGCATCTGAAATTTTTTTTATGCCACGGTTTTAGATGACACACATAATGTCTCTAATAGAAATATAAAGCTGTTGACATTTTCTATTTTTTTTCTTATCTGTCCTGAATAGTTGTATTTTTTGAGGAATTTGTTTATTTTATACAGATTGTCAAATTAATTCTTTAAGTTTTTCATAATATTTCTTTATTTTCTGTTTAATGTCCGAAGGACTTATAGAGATGACTTTTCTTTCATTACTTGCAATGGTAATTTGTGTTTTTATTTTCACCTTCTCAATCAATGCTGCTAGTATGTATCAATTTTATTGATTCTCTCAAAGAATCAATTTTCATCTTTGTTTATTTTCTGTACTGTTGTGTGTTTTTTTACTAATTTTATTAATTTCTTCTCTTATTATTTCTTACTTCTTATTAGTTTGGGTTTGATTTACTCTTTCTCACTTCTGAATATACATTTATAACAGAATTTTATAAACTTTTCTTATTTTCTAGAGGCATATCCAAAATATTTTGACATATTGTATTTTATTATCCAATTCACAATATTTTGAAATCTTTCGCAATTTCTCCTGGGTTATTTGGAAGTCTGTTGTTTAAACTCAAAAGAGTTGAAGTAATATATATGTTATTAACTTAAAATAATTAATGTTTCTTTAATTTTGTTGTATTCAGAGAGCATTTTAAAAATACTTTCATTACTTTTAAAGGTATTGATATTGTTATATAGCCCAACATAATTTAATTTTGTGGACATTCTACATCCACTTAAAAATAATGTGTGCTCTATAATTAATTGGGAAAAGTGTTGTTCCATAAATGTTGCTAGATTTAAGGTAGTTGATAATATTACCAATTCTTCTGTATTATTTCTTTTTTTTTTTTTCGTGTCCCACAATTGATGAGAGTTAGGTATTTAGTCCTTGTATAATTGTTCATTTACCTATATTTTCTCTTTACTTAATGTAAGTTTTTGCATGTACATAAGATTATAATATTTACATGGATAACTGATCATTTCAACATTATACCAAATTGTATCTATTAGTTTATGATAGTTTTCTGTTGGATTTATTTTGTCTAATGTTAATATAGTCACTTAACTTTTGTATGCATACGGTTTGCACAGAGTATCTTTTTTCATCTTTTGATTTTTGATATGTGTGGATTTGAAATTTAAAGTGGGTCTCTTGCAGTTAGGATTCTTTTTCTCATTTTATATTTTATTCAAAATTTCCATAACCCAATAAAACAAATATTATTGTAAATATATTGTAAAGGAGAAACTGAGATGGAGAACATTCAAATGTCTGACCTACTCTTTAAATAATGGTCTTCAAGCTTCCAATACTGAACTATTTGAATAAAATAACTAAAATAATTTGATTTATCAAAAGTGATTTTGGCCTAAAACAATAAACATAGCGTAAGTTAGTGAAAAATTCTCTGTGGCCTGCTATTAGCCTTTCGTCTTTAACTTTCACTCTGTTATCACAACAAAATAACCATTATAGCTGACCTCAGTCTATCTTTTAATGTCTAATTTATATTTATAATACCAGTTTGAATATTCCTGTTGTGGGGAATCAAACTTTTGCCACCCCAATATGTGCCTTTTGGGATACTGATTTTAAGTTGGTTATTAAGAAACAAAATACTTATAACAATAACTTTGACTATTCCTTTTCTAGTTAAAATAATTCAGATTAAAAAAAAAGTCTGGGAAATTTCACCTTAATTTTATTTCTATTTTTTGTTATTTGTTCATTTTTAATTTATTTATTTTAATTAAATTTATTAGGGTGACTTGGTTAATAAGATTACATAGGTTTAAATGTACATTTCTATGATGCATGATCTTTTTATTACATTATGTGCCCACCACCCAAGTCAAGTGATATTCCTTCACCATATTTGTCCCTCTTTGCCCTTTAAAACCCATCTCTTCCCTTCTCTTCAGTTTTATATCCCACATATGAGTGAAATCATATGGTTCTTAGCTTTTCTGACTGACTTATTTAGCTTAGCATAATATTCTCAAGGTCCATTCATGTTGTCACAAATGAAGAATTTCACCTCTTATAATGACTGACTACTATTCCACAGTATATATGTGCCACAACTTATTTATTCAATCATCTATAGAAGGAATTTTGGTCATTTCCATATCTCAGCCACTGTAAATAATGCTGCAATTAAGATAGGATTGCATATATCTTTGAGAATAAATGTTTTCAAGTTTTTTTGGTAGATACCCAAAAGGGTGATTGCTGGGTCATATGATAACTTTATTCTTAACTTTGTAAAGAACCTCCATACTGTTTTCCATAGTCGCTAGACCAGTTTACATTCTCACCAGCAGTGAATGAGTTTGTTTTTCTCCACATCCTCTCCAACACTTGTTATTACTTGTCTTGTTGATAATAGCCATCTCATTGCAGTTTTTATTTGCATTTCCCTAACAGTGAAACTGAGCATCTTTTCATATATCTAATGGCCATTTGTATGTCTTCTTGGGTGAAGTGTCTGTTCAGGTCCTCTGAGTTGTGTGAGTTCTTTTTTTTAATTTTAAAACATCAATGAGAGAGGGATATCGATAAGCCTCCTCCTGCAGGCCCCTCACTGGGGATGTGCCCACAACCAGGATACATGCCCTTGACCGGAATGGAACCTGGGACCTTTAATCTGCAGGCTGATGCTCTATCCACTGAGCCAAACCGATTTCAGCGAGTTGTGTGAATTCTTTATATATTTTGGATATTAACCCCTTGTTTGAGCTGTTTGCAAATATCATCTCTCATTCAGTTGACTTTTTGTTTTGTTAGCAGGTTCTTTTCCTATGCAGAAACATTTTAGTTTGATATAGTCCCATATATTTATTTTTACTTTCCTCGCCTTTGCATCAAATTTATAAAATCTTCTCTAAGACTAAGGTCCATGAGTTTAGTACCTATGTTTTTTTCTATAGAATTTATTGTTTCAGATCTTCCCCTTATTTCTGTCTGCCTAAATATGGCAGAGAGAAAGGATCCATCCAATGGATCCTTGTGGATGCTCCACTCAATCCCACTGTTTCTAGGTTGCCTAGCAGGAATTTGTTTATTATATGTTCTGCCTTTTCTCAGATACCTATGAATTGCCTATCTTCCTTTCAAAATTTCAGGCTCCAGCTCCACTTTCTTCTTTGTTCAAAAGGGCATATAAAGTTCAATTGCCCGATGCCTCTATGGGTCTCATTATAACACCTGAATGTATATTTGTATAATAAGCTTTGAATATTGTCTCTTGTTAATCTCTGTTAATTTATTAGCCCAACTGGAAGAATTTAAAAGGTCAGATAAAATTGTTTTGTTATTTTCCACACTGTTTAGATGCACTGTAGGTATCACAAATAAATTATTTTATTTTTTTACATTTCATTTTGTCCATAAAGTGTTTTTTAATTTCTCTTTTGTTGATTAAATAAATCAACAGTTTTCACTCACTAAACTCTTACCTTTTATTGCTTACTTTTTTATTTCTTCTAGCTAATTAGTCACCAAGTTTTATACCTTTTACCTAAAATAGTTCTTAAACCCTTTCTTGTTTCTGCAAAACTCATTCACCTTTTGGCTAGGAAGTATTTTGCAAAGGTGTCTTACCTGGTTACCTGGTCAGTCATTTCTTCAACTATTACAGTGATAACCAGAAGTATTTTACAATATTCAACCAAATATGTAATTTTTTTTTAGTTATTACTAAAACCGTTTATACTCTCAACTCTCCTTTAGTATACAAGTAAACGATAAAGGCTTTAATTTTGGCAGAAATTAATTCTCTTTATCATTTCCCAAATTTGCCATGGTATCTACTACACTTGCATACATTTACTCTTCCTACTGAATAGGCTGTTCTTTCTTTGATCTCTTCCTGGCTGTGAACTATCTATCTATCTATCTATCTATCTATCTATCTATCTATCTGTCATCTATCTATCTATCTATCTATCATCTATTTATCATCTATCTATTATCATCATCTAACTCTCTACATATCTAAATAGCAAACTACATTTATATATCTATTCTTGGAATCTCAATATATATGGGGCTCCATTTTCAAGCCTTGTCTAACATTTCAGTCCCAAGCAGTTAGTTAGTTCCTCCTAACTGTTCCATGTTCTCTATTTTTATATCAAAGATGCTTTAATTACTTCTTCCAACATCATTTTACTTTATTTTAATATTGCAATCTGGGGCATATGCTTAAAGTATTGAACATTAGACACATAGTAATATCTATGACCATAATAATAATATAAAACATAGGCTATTTTTATATTTATGTAATTTGCTGTATATTTATTGGTAGAAGGGTTCAGAAAAATAGGTCATGCATTGTCCAATTTTATTGTTTGATTTTAATGGATAAATCTTGATTTTTTTGAGTCAATTTATATATAATCCTGAAAAAAAGTGCCAGAAAGTACAAGTGCACCAGGTATTTCATAGTAATCTGTGTTCTCACCTTCATATTTTATTTTAAATGTACAATGAATTATTTAAGAAAAGAAATCATCATTTTTATCCTCTGTTTGTTTGTTTGTTTTTTAATCTCTGACACAGTGGCTAGCACACACTAGACTTTCAGCAATGGTTAAAACCTGTAACCAAGGAGGCTAAAATTAAAAAGTCTGTATGATGTAATACTATAAAAGGATAATGAGCTTCTTTTGCTGGTTTATTTTAGAGAAGGGTCACTGAGTTGAATAGACATGATGGAATGAAGGAGCTTGGGAAATAAAATAGATCTATGCAAAGAATCTCATTAAATGTTTAATCAAAATTTCATAATCTGTGTAGGGAATTGAAAAGACTCCCTGAGAAATCATAAAAATTAATTTGGAGGGGAATTTAAAATGGAGACTCATAGTGCTTTGTCAGTGATTTTGCGTCCTAGAAAGCTCCCTAAATGTGTTTATGAACTCAGCATCCTGTACCAAGCTCATGAAATAGGAAACGATGCATCAGTCTTGGCATCTCAATATTTGAGATACTTGGAATTATTATCTCATACTCTTAGCTGTCTCAAAGGAGACAAAACAGAAGTGTATGTTTGGGTCACGCTTTAATTTTGCAGAAGACCGAAACATTCAATCACTATCTGCCCAGACACAAATTTTACCTTATTTTCCTTTGATCAAGAAAATTTTATTCTTTTGGGCCTGGGTTAACTGAAATGGGCAGTGGGGAAAGGGCCATTCCCCGAATATTTCAGCATTTTCTCCACATTTATTCTCTCTTCTGTCTGCTTTAATTCATGGTGCAGATCACTGTGTGAATTTCACTAGTTTGTTCTCCTTTATTAATAGTAGGTGGAAGTAATGAAATATTAACCAAGATTATAAAAATATAGTGTCTGTGACTTTACATGTAAATTCTTTAAATTCTATCATTTTGGACTATAGAAAGTATATTATGTAAAAATGTGATTTGCGGAGACCAGTTTGGCTCAGTGGATAGAGCGTAGGCTTGCGGACTGAAAGGTCCCAGGTTCGATTCTTTTCAAGGGCATGTACCTTGCTTGCGGGCACATCTCCACATTGAGGTGTGCAGGAGGCGGCTGATCAATATCTCTCTCTCATCGATGTTTCTGACTTTCTATCTCTCTCCCTTCCTCTCTGTAAAAAATCAATAAAATATATCTTTAAAAAAATGTGATTAGCACAGATTTACCTCAAAAAACTGAACAAATGAATGTCAATGTAAAATAAGTATTACTACAATTTAAAAGTAATAGCATTTAAACTTTAAAAAGTTGTCATTTAAAATTAGTATTTGCATAACTAAAATGATTTATTGCATACATAATTGATAACATAACCAGAATTTCAAAAGTCAACATGTGATATAAAAGCAGAAGAACAATTCATTAGTAAATAATTCAGGCAATCAGGCCTTTTAAAATTGCTTTTAAAATTCAAATTTGACTATAAGATGATTAAAAAACAGACTTTTAGCTTTTTGTCTCCAGGCATTAAAATATAGAGGAAAACAAAATATGACTTAATTTTTAAATAGAATTATGCTCAAAGAAGGGCACATTATAAATTAGAATGATTATTTTTTAATAAAGAAACATACTTCCATGTATGATTATTGTATACTCTAGATTTCTTAGGAATAATAAAATATAATTATACTGTCATAATTACTATAGCATACTAGACATGGACATTGGATTTAAATAAAAGTAATCATTTGTAGTTGAGGTAAGCCAACATTGCATGTAAGGAGAAAACCTGTGAACAAAACCCTTATTAACCTCACATTAAGCCACAGAAAATACTCAAAATTGAAGTTAAGAATGGCATTAAGTGTTTGTACCTATGCTCTCAGAGCCTTCTAAACCAACCCAGAAAAGTTCATCTATTTTCTCCAATTTACTAAAGAAGATATTGAGTTTCAGAGAGTTTAAAAGTAACTTGACCAATATCATGTGACTAATAAGTGGCAAGAATGGAATTCAAGCCCAGATATGTCTGATTTCAAAGCACATTTCATTACAGGACTACAATGATGTATTTGGAAAGTAACCATACCCCAAAGAATAATCAGGAAAAATTATGTTTTTAATCCCAGTATTGAAAAGACTTGCAGTGGTGAGTGGTACTTCCCTTATTAAGAAGCAACCATCTAACATGATTTCTCAAGAAGAAGTTCATATAACTATAGTAAAGGGGTAATGAAGAGAGGCATTCAAATAATTCAAATCTATTAATCACATCTTCCTTTATCGGATGCACAAAGCTGCATATAAATGAGAGATCTTAAGAAAATCAGGGATGCATTTAATGATTTCTAATTTGAGGATAGAAAAATAAAAAAAAAACATCTGAACAAAGATTTTATTTTAATGCCTCCTTCTACCTGAAAGAAAAAAGAAGAGCAATAAAAAATGGAAGGAATAAAACTATTTGGAACACTATATGGTACTTTATGGTAATAAAAAGATGGAATTCTGCTGGGTCAGAGACTGTTTCATATTTTCATCAATATTTAGGTTTTCATTTTTCATGACACACTACTAAATTACATTCTATATCCCTTCCATTGGAACCATAAGACAAATTCTCTCTATCTATAATAATCTACACTAATGAAAGAGAAACATGCAAATTAACTATCACTCTGCTACACTCACAACTCACGCCCACCAGCCAATCAGGAACAAGTATGCAAATTAACTCAGCCAAGATGGTGACGGGCCCCAGAACTGGAGCAAGCAGGATGCATGGATTGCCCTGGTGATGGAGGAAGCCAAGCTTCCCACGCACCCTGTTTGACTCTGGCCTCCACTCAAGGCTACAAAGTTTCAATTATAGAAGATAAATAAATCCAAGATACTTGCTTCCAGCTGGCCCTGACCTCTGCTCAAGGAGGTGCTGAAAATAAAAAATAAAAATAAAAAATAAATAAAAATAAAAAAAAGAAGGGACTGGGATCTTGGGTCACCAGGGAGTGATCAGGCCAGAATGGGATGGCAGGGGCTGTTGAGGGTAAGCAGACAAATAGGGGAGTCCAGTTGAGGGTGAGCAGGCTGTCAGTGGGGGTCAGTTGAAGGTGATCAGGACAGCAGCAGGTGGGGGGATCATTTTGTAGTGAGCAGGCCAGCAGGGGGCTGTTGGGGGTAAGTAGGCCAGTGGGAAGGAAAGGGAAGGGAATGTGAGGGCAAGCAGGCCAGCAGGAGGGGCCGCTGGGGGGCCCCTTGGGGCGTCCGCCGGCCAGTGGCCGGGGGGCATTTGGGGGTAAGCAGGCCTGCAAACAGTGGTTAGGGGCAATCAGGCAGGCAATGAGCGACTGGAGCCAGCAGTTCCATATTGTGGGAGGGATGTTTGACTGCTGGTTTAGGCCTGATCCCTGTAAACTGGCAATAGGACATCCTTTGAGGGGTCCCAGATTGGAGAGGGTGCAGGCTGGGCTGAGGAACATCCTCCCATGCGTGAATTTTGTGTACTGGGCCACTAGTCTATAATAATAAAAGCATAATAGGCTAATTACTAATATATTAGATTTCCTTCCTTCTGGACAAAGCTGCAGTGAGCAGGGGCCAAGGCAGAGGTCGCAGAGACTGCCCCTCCCACCCCGCTGTGGCAGCAGGGGGCAGGAGCCAGGGCCAAGGTCTTGCACTGGACCTCTAGTAGATATGAAGAGAAGTAGTACATGTCTAGGATGATGTGATTAAAAGCAGCATATTCTTTGTTTTCACTATATATCAACCTAATGCTGAAGATTCAGATGAGCACTCCAAGCCCTACAGAATGATGAAGTCACTTGATCCAAGTAGCATGTGTCCCTGAATGACCATGGAGAACAGAGGTCTCTGTCTGCTTCATTGAGCTACAAAAAGAAAACAAATATTTATGGTATTTAACCACTGAAATTTTGAGGTTGTTTGTTAGTCAGTCTGCTCTGACATGTCACTCAAAAGATTGTGTACACTATATTCTTACTAAACAACTAATAAGCTGTTTAAGATGAATTTGAGTAAGAGATAATACACTTAGAAGCATGGACCAGACTGATAAATCTCAGAGGGAAGGGGGCACAGAGGGTGAGGGAAAAGATTAAGCAAAGAACTTAAATGCTTACTAGGGGCCCAGTGCACAAATTCGTACACCTTGAAAGGAACTGTGGGCTCTGAAGCTGCGGTGGGCACAGGGGCGGGTCTTGGCTTATTCTCTGCACTCTCTCCTGGCACTTTCTGCTGTAACCCGCAGTCCCCTGTTTTCCAGCAGCCCTGCTTCCACTGCTGCCACACTTATGTGCTCCTGGTCCTGCTTGCACCTGCTGCTGGCACCAGCCCCAATTGCTCTGAGCCATCAGCGGGTGTGAGTGGGGCCGGTGCTGCCCCGATCACCCCTCAGGAGCAAGGGGAAGTGGAGAAGCCTTCAGGGGCTAGCAGGGCTGGCAGCATCCACTCACAACCACTGATGGTGCTGAGGGATCACTGGCATTGGGCACTGGCAGCAGGTGCAAATGGCAGCTTTGGCACCAGCAGTGTGAGTGGGGTTGGTGCTGACAGCAGGTGCAAGCACTGGGTAGGACCATGGAATGCAGGAGTAAAGAATTTTCAGTAACCACCAGAGGCTCGCCCCCATGAGAGCATCCAGCGCCCTGCCTTGGTCTGGTACCTCCGTTCACCTACTCCACCATAGTTCCGCAGCTGATGCCTGCCATGTTCAGTGCTCTGCCACCTGCTGCCAACTCCCATCATGTTCTATGTACTCCCCCTGGTAGTCAGTGCATGTCATAGTGACCAATTGTTTGGTTGTTCTCTTGTTCCATTGTTTGGTATATTTGCATATTAACCTGTTATTATATAGGATATGCATAATCCATGGACACAGACAATAGTACAGTGAAGTTCTAGGAGGCACAGGTGTGGGATGGAGGGATAAATAGGGGGAAATCAGTAATATTTTCAACAATAATGATAAATTTAAAAATTTATCCAGTGAGTTATGAGTTATGAAATATATGAAAGAATAATGTTTAAAAAAGTTCCCACTAATTTTCATCAATTTGATAAAATAATCATATTTGTTTCTTGAAATGTCTGCTCATCAAGATTTGTGTATTTCACATGGTGAACTTGAAATTATAGTTTCTGCCTCATAAGCATCAGTGATATCTGGTGGTTGGAGCAGTTAGAGGCACTATGAAAATAAAAAATATTTTATTAATTAATTAATTAATTTATTTATTTATGGAACCAAACTGATTACAAAAGTGCCACATCTTTGCTCAAAAGTAATTACTGATGTCTTAGACTTGAGGGCTCTGTTCTGTCTATCTGATTTCCAGTTTTATCTGATAGTCTGAACACACGCTGCTATATTTTTCCTCCATCAGATGAACTCAAGCTTGGCTTAATAGAAGAAAAATTATGTAACAAACTTTAGCTACTCATTTCATCCCTACCCCAAGGCTAGTCTTAAAATTTGAGGGAATTAGGCTCTGTCAGTATCATTTTAGTTTGGCCCAGCATCTTCTTGTTGATCTGTTTGAAAAAGATTATCACATAGCTCCAACCAATTCTTATTCAAATTATTTCATCTGTAGGGAAAATCTGGAGGTTATTGTGTTTTATGCACTTGGAAGGTATTTGAGTAAAAATAAAAGACAAAGGAGAGAAGCACTAACAAATGCTGTTGCAGGAGTTAACACATTAGATCAGGTGGTTGAGTTAGATAATGCAATCAAAGTACAAGGATAGGTGGATATAACTAACATATAGGTACAAGATACAGAAATGTATTGAAGCCCTCTTATATAAAGATTTTTTGAAAACTGCATTCCACTTAAAGTAGAAAACCTGCTATATTACTGATATTTCTTATTGGTAGATTCATTTTCTAGATTATGATGGAAGTAACTATGTAGTTGCTACTTTGCAAATCATTGCAAAAAAATGAAGAGCTGGCTTTTGGTGTATAACATTGGCATGAAATCAAAGGAAGAATATATAAAGTGTATAGTCTGATGTGTGCACTGGTCTTTAGAAAAGCAGCTTCAAAATATTCACAAAAACATGAGTCTCTCTTCAGGAACTTAAAAGAACTTCAGGATAATTCAAAAAGAATAGGGATCTCTAAGAAAATAAATTCTGACAATTCAATCATAAATATCCCCTGAAATAAGAAAAAAGAAAGGCAACTTCCAAAGACATGAATGTAGCTCTTCAGGGAGGTATCTAAGGAGGCATATTTCAAAGGGAGAATATAAAGAAGTATTCTAACCAGAAAATTCATTATAAAAATACTCCAAAATAGCTAGAGTTTGTGAAGTATACTGAGGACAACAAAAATGTCTGTTTTTTTTTCTGTTTTGTATGGAAAAAGACCATAAGGAAGGATTAATCTTGGCCTTTATGCCCTGATGTTAAAAGGGAGAAAGAAGAACAAGTCAACATTTATTTTACTTCTACTTTCCATATGAAAGGCAATGTTCTTCAAAGGGAAAACTTTGCCAGAAAGAAATTGGGCTCAAGGTAGGCAAAAGAGAAATTAAATCTGCATTATTGATAGCAACTATATGCCATGCATTTATTTTGCAATTAACTTTTTTGGAAAATTACTATCATACTATTATGCTTGGGGTATATAGCATAAATGAAGCATTTGAGTTTAAGAAACTTTGATTACTAGTGAAATTTTAGACATACATCTCATGTATTCCTACGAATTTAAAAGATATCATTACTTGTCATGAAGATGATATGAAGGCAAAGAGAAGGCCATTAAGTTTTCCAAGTACATAAAGTATATGTAGTGTAGAATGGAAATCTAACCCCGTGTGCATTTTCTGCTCTCTATTACGTGTCTCTTTCTTAAGTAGATAGTAAAAGTCTATGTGAATTACATCTGTGGGTACCAAAGTAATTGCAAGTGTTTACATTCTATAAAATCTACATCATAAATGAAGACAAACAGAAAAAAATGTAGGTATGGAAAATTATAAAGAACAGCTAACACATTGGATAATCATACCAGTAAAACAGAACAATCTTGGTGCACTTGAGGGTCATATCTAAAATAGATAAAGCAAGACAGATACAGCTTAAGTGCCCATCAGCAGATGAGTAGATTAAAAAACTGTGGTATATCTACACAATGGAATACTTGCTGTGGTAAAAAAGAAGGAATTCTTACCATTTGCAACAGCATAGATGGAACTGGAGAGCATTATGCTAAGTGAAATAAGCCAGTCAGAGAAAGATAAATATCACATGATGTCACTCATTTATGGGATATAATGAACAACATAAACTAAGGAACAAAAAACAGATCCAGAGACAAAGAAGCATCCATCAGACCATCAAACCTCAGAGGGAAGGTAGAGGAGGGTGGGAGTAAAGGGGACAGATCAACCAAATGACTTGTTTGTATGTATATAAGCCAATGGATGCAGAAATCAGGGGGTGGGGGAGGTGAGGGTATGAGTGGTGGGATGGGGAGTAATGGAGCAATAAAGACACATAGGTAATACCTTAATCAATAAAAAATTTTTAAAAAGATACATTAAATGAATAAATACATATAAGAAGAAACTAACTGATTGAAGTAATAGTTGAGGAGAGAAGCATGAAGAATTTTCATCATGTATCTCAAAATCATGAATGTAGACTACTGAGCTTGCTGGGAGCAGGGGGAGCATGTAATGGAATGATGAGTCTAATACTCAGTGTTTTTTCACTCCTACACACAAAAAAAGTGTCTTCAGAAGTGCTTAACTTATTGAAATGAATATTCCAGGCACGTATCTCTTTTCTGTAAAATTACTTTGAGTTCAAGGATTTTATGCATAAAAGTACTACCTAAATATGACAGATAAATTTTACATAACCACATTAATTCAACACAGAAGCACAGAGGCCTTCCCCATCTTTCTCCTTATCTACCTGCAAAATAACTCAGGACCATTATTCAAGTTGGAAGCACAGGGTTTTTGCTAGTTTTAAAAAGAAAACTTATCTTCAATGTATTTTTCTTTCTTTAAAAAAGAATGGACTGAGTATATGAATAGTTTAGTTTCTCTTTATCATAGTGATGGTGTTCTGAACTGATGGTCATGACAGACCTGTTCTTTATCTTGAAAAATAATGATATTTTTCAAGGTAAGTTGATCTCATATACTGATTGTCTGGACAGAGATAAAAGGAAACAATAATTACAAATATACTCACTTCTGAGTTCAGAGGAATATTTGTAAGAAGATGCAAATTTTGACTGGAATCATAGCAACGTCTAAACCTTCTTTTCATGTTATAATTTCCATTTCTGAACTTTTGAATCTCTTACCAGGAAGTCTTTGGGTTTATAAACACAAGCCAAATTGAAATGGAAATTACCTATGTACTTTAATATTTAATGCCAGAATTATTAGCATGGATGTTAACATGAGCTTTAAAATAAAATAGACATTTTAAAAATGCTTTCTGCTTCCTCTCATTAACATTGTGACTGAACTATTTATTTAAAATTTCTATGTCTCAGTTTCCTCATTTGTAAATCAAGGAGATTAAAATTTTGGAGTTACATAAAACAGGTGAGGTAACATTTGTAGAGTAATTAGCATACTGATAGAGATGTTAATTGCTTAATAAATGTTACCTGCTGTTATTGAGTTATAGGAAAAAGGTTTTCAAAATCAAGTTTTGTTTCATTTTAAGTATATAAAAATGTTCAAAGGATCAAATAATTCTGTGGGTTTTATCATTTTCTAGGGCTCCACTAAATGCTAAGATACTAAAAGCTGAATTTGCCTTTCTTAGTTTTGTTTCTTAGACAATTTTACTGTTTTTACTAGAAATATGTCAGTGCTAAAAAAAAAATACTAGTATTCATTTATATCTTAGAATTTTAAATCTAGAAAGCTGATAAGTATTATCAATTGCAATTTATTTTATTGAAAAGAAAATGGAAAAATATAAACTGCAGTAGTTTTATGGTAGTATGAATTAAAAACTATCAACAAATTTTATTCCAGTTTATGATTTTGGTGGAAGAATCAATTATGTATTTACTAGAAGCCCAATGCATGAAATTTGTGCATGGGGGGATGTCCTTCAGCCCAGCCTGCTCCCTCTCCAATCTGGGACCCTTTGAGGGATGTCCGACTGCCTGTTTAGGCCCGATCCTGGCCCTGGTATCTCGTATTTATTTATCTTCTACAATTGAAACTTTGTAGCCTGGAGTGGAGCCAAACCTCCTGTGGCAGCCATTGAAACTTTGTTGCCTTAAGCAGAGCCCTGGGCTGGCTAGGGTATGAGGAAAGCTTGGCTTCCTCCATCACTGGGGGCAACCCAAGCCTCCCTCCTGCTCTCTCTGTGGCTCAAGCCATTTTGTTTGGATTAATTTGTATACCTGCTCTGATTGGTTGGTGAGCATGGCTGGTGGGCGTGGCTTGTGGTGTAGTAAAGATACAGTCAATTTGCATAGTATTCTTTTTTTTAAAATATATTTTATTGATTTTTTACAGAGAGGAAGGGAGAAGGATAGAGAGTCAGAAACATCGATGAGAGAGAGACATCGATCAACCGCCTCCTACACACCTCCTACTAGAGATGTGCCTGCAACCAAGGTACATGCCCTTGACCGGAATCGAACCTGGGACCCTTCAGTCCGCAGGCCGTCGCTCTATCCACTGAGCCAAACCAGTCTCTGCAGTATTCTTTTATTAGATAGGATTAATTAGAAATAAATATCTGGTACCAATGCTGGCTTTTACTTTTAAAGTAAACTTTGTCTATATTTAGAATCTTTTAAAAATTGTATTTTGGCTCATGTCTGACATTTTCAGACTTATATAATCAAAATATTCAGTTACCTATTTAGTATAGTGGGTATCGGAGACAGATCATTTTTTAACACTTCTATACTATACAACAAAATTATTTTCGGTGATATTCATGCAATGGAATAATTCTAATAAAACAAAAAATAAGGAGTAAATGGGTGTAAAAATAGATGCGAACATTTTTCATTTACTATAACTATGCAAATTAAAAATTTATTAAATGTCTATAAAAAGAAAGCTAATACTTTTAAATTACATTATTGCATTTATTCAAAATATGAAAAATTAAAACATAAATGGTTCTAAAGATTAAACCCTGCAAATTTCAGATAATAATTTGCAAATAGGGTAGGGAACTGAAGTCATTAAATTTCAGTTTCTTTGATTATATAACCACCAGGATCATGTTTTTTTTTTTTTTTTCAGTGTAATACTTTAATTCAGAATCTGTAGTAGCAGGGAGACTAGATCATCCATCTCAGTCCTGTCCTGCTATAGGCTCAAATTAGATCACATGGCTTCTGTGAGCATCTTTCCCAACTCTGCTCAGTGACATCACATTGGTACCTTTAGCTTAAATGGAAAGTATGGTAACAGGAGATAAAACAAAGCATAGTTATTTCCTCAGGGATCGAATTGTTAAACACTTACCAGTACATCACAAATCAACTTTACTCAAAGCAAGCACCTAGTAGTTCAAACAATTGAGCAGTTACTCTCAACACAATCGTCTGTAATAAGTCTCTAAGTTATACAGAGCCAACTGTATAACTGGGAGTTCTCTGAATTAACTTTCATATGAAATTCAACATAACTGGAGAAATGGTTTAAAATTTAGATCGCCAAAAGATAATTTAGGATTTTTGTCACAGGTGATAATAAAAACAGACTGATTACAGATTTGTTTTATTATTAGTTCCTTTTTTTAATTTAAATTCTTTATTGTTGAAAGTATTACATATGTCTCCTTTTTCTCCTCTATTGACCTCTCCCCATCTGCTCCCACTCTCAGCACATGGCCTCACACCCCTATTGTCTGTATCCATTGGTTATGCTTATATCCATGCATATAAGTTGATCTTCTACCCACCTTTCACCCTCCCCTGCATTCCATCTGAGGTTTCACAATCTGTTTGATGTTTCTGTGTCTCTGGATCTTTTTTGCTCATCAGTTTATATTGTTCATTATATTCCACAAATGAGTGAGATAATGTGCTACTTATCTTTCTCTGACTGGCTCATTTTACTTAGCATATTGGTTCATTTTTTAATATCAGCTTTTATAGAGATATAGTTTACTTGCATATATTCAAGGTAGCATAATTTGATGAATGTTAGCAGTTCATACACTGTGAATCACCATCCCCCTCAATGAACAAATATTTCTATAACACCCAAAGCATTTTCTTGCCCCTCCGAAGTGAATGTCTCCCATCATTCACAGCCCTAGACAATAACTGATATGGTTTTTGTCACTTTCAATTAATTTTCATTTTCTAATATTATATCTAAATGGAATCATATACTACATATTCTTTTGTATCTATTTTTTTATTGAACATAATGATTTTGAGATTCATCCATTGTGCTACATTTATCAGTAGTTTGTTGTTTTCATTGCTGAATGTTTTTCCATTGGGTGCATATATCACACCTTGGTTATTCATTCATATATTAATGGACATTTAGACTGTTTTCATTTTGAGGGCTCGTGTGAGTAAAGATGTTAATATTTTTGTATACATCTTTGTGGACATAGATATTTCCATTTCTTTTAGGAAAATTATTAGAAATGGAATGTCTGGCTTATACCATAGATACATGTTTTACTCTTTTAAAAGAAAACAATCTCTGTTGTACCATTTTACATTCATTCTACCTCACTGTGTAGGAGTATTCTAGTTACATATCATCCTTATCAGCCTTGGTTGAAAGGGGCAGTACACTCTCATGCAGCAGCCCAGGTAAAAATTACACAGCCCTTGTTGGAGCTGGCTGGACAACACAACTTCTCTAAGGCAACTACTGTGGCTTCTGTTTACCCAGGCCTGAACCACAGGCCCATGCCATAGCTGAGATTTGAGTTAGCCCCACTATAAGCCATATGCTGGGGTTTGGGGAAGAAGTGGTTTCCCAGAGGGAAACTGAGACAGGATTAGGCAAGGCTGAATGGCTTCTAGTATGATTGACTTCTAGGAGGCCAAAGATCAACATAATTTTACTATAGAATGCTATTATGGACAGAAAACTCTACCATAAATAACAGGTTTTTAAAATTAGAAATGTATACTTAAATGAAAAAATTATTTTCAGTTGGAGTAATACTTTAATAAAACACAGCCACTAATAAACATATGCTCAGGACATTTAGTGAAGAAACTGATGGGTGGGTGTTGAGAAAAACATATTCTATCTCTTTCTTTCTTCCTTCCTTCCTTTCTTTCTTTCTTTCTTTCTTTC